>JAJIBD010003392.1:0-214263 GCA_021461705.1 Cryptotis parvus | reverse complement strand
AAAAGGTATATGAAAAAGTGCTCTTCATCTTTAATCATCAGGGAGATGCAAATCAAAACAACAATGAGGTACCATCTCACCCCACAGAGACTGGCACACATCCAACACAGCAAGAACAACCGGTGCTGGCGTGGCTGTGGGGAAAAGGGACTCTCATCCACTGCTGGTGGGAGTGCCGGCTGGTCCAGCCCTTTTGGAAAATAATATGGGCATTCCTCCGAAAGCTAGATATTGAGCTCCCATTTGATCCAGCAATAGCACTCCCTGGGGAATATACCCGAGAGACCGAAAAACACATAGCAGAAACACTATCTGTACTTCTTTATTCATCTCTGCGCTGTTCACTATAGCTAGAATCTGGAAACAACCTAAATGCCCGAGAACAGAGTACTGGCTAAAGAAACTGTGGTTCATCTACACTATGGAATACTATGCGGCTGTCAGAAAGGATGAAATTATGAAATTTACCTGCAAATGGATGGACATGGAGTCTATCATGCTGAGTGAAATTAGTCAGAAGGAAAAGGACAGATATAGAATGACTGCATTCATTAATAGGATATAGATACCAGTGTTTTAATAAATATGGGAAATGGTAATGGCAGATTAAAACTCACCACTGAATATACACAAAGAGACTTAAGTGACAAACTCTAAATATCTGCAGGGCTAGCCATAATGTGTAAAATAAGAGGCTGAGAGATGCAGAGACAGAGAGAGAGATAGAGATAGAAAGAGAGGAAACTGGGGTACCTGCTATTAAGGCGGGTGGGGGACGGGGGGGGAGGGGTACATTGGTGGTGGAAATGGTGCACTGGTGGAGGGATGGGTGCTGGAATACTGTATTACCAAGAACCAATTATGAACACCTTTTAAGTGTATGTTTCACGGTGGTATAATAAAAAAATAAAAAAAAAATTCTAACTGTCCCACGCTGGGTGCAGTGTGTAAAAGAGGAGCTGTGCCCAATCTAGAAAACATAGAAGTCTTAGTAAATGTATAAGTCAGAAGATATTCAGTCAAGGTGACTTCTGTAACTGCCACACCCTCTAGCAGTGTTTACATAGAAGAGAGATCTCATTAGACTGAACCTTGGCTTAAGTAGATTAAGCTGTGAATGGGCAAAACAGCAAAGTTCCCAAACTTTCTAAGCCTGTCATCCAACATTTTTCTGTTTTTATTTCTTTCTCTTTAAGAATCTCATGCTCTACTGACTGAGCTAGCTGGGCGGCCACACAAACATCTCTGAATGCTGCAGTTATGTGTACCTAGCTCAAGAAGTCAATATGACGAACAACCTAAAACCTGAGCTGCACAGGAGGGAAGAGAGTGGCATGGAATGCCTTCAAAAGCATAGAAGAAATAGCTAAAAAGACAAAGAACATCCGGCTCTGGGCACATCTCTTCAACTCCACCATTCTCCCTGCATTAACATATGCCTCAGAGACCTGGGCCCCTAAGAAAGCAGGATGAGAACGCTATTCGGGTCTCCCAAAGAGGAATCGAAAGAGCTCTTTTTGGAATATCACGCCTCACTCAAGTGAAAGAAGGAATCCAGAGTTCCGACCTCCGTGCTGTTCCCGAGTCAGGGACGCTGTCTCGCTTTGCCAAGGCATCGAAAAATCAGATGGGCTGGACATGTAATGCGATTTGGAGACGACCCTGGACTAGAGCCAGTTACCAACTAGATCCCACGGGATGTCAACAGATCACATGGCTGCCCACCTACAAGATGGTCAGACTTCTTCGTCCAAGTGGTTTGAGGCTCTTGTACTCCTGAAGCAAACAGATGCCATTGGGCTATATTGGCACATGATAGGGTCAAATGGAAATATTACTGGCGCCCGCTTGAACAAATAGATGAATAACGGGATGTCAAGTGATCAAGTGATCAAGTCTCCTTAAGAACAGTAGAGCACTGAGTGAATTTTTACTCTGAGAAAGGAACAATAGGTTAAATAAGTGTGAAAACCTCTACTGTAGGGTAGCAACCAGGGAGAAAACAATGCAGACAAACATCTCCTGACAGGATTTAGGGAATTACTGTTTATGCAACAAGTCCATGGGTGCATGTGTTTGAAGTGAGAAAGTAAGAGCTGTTTCTCAGAAGGCACTGCTGTCTTGTTACTTACTGGCCAAAGTCAGTTAATGTGTGATACCCTGGGCCTCGTTAGTCTTTGAGTAAAGTGGGACCCTGTTGATGACAAGAAGCATCCTCAGAGTCATGGAAGGGGTGACCTTCTAGGAAGGAGGTGACTCTCCTCCCTCTAGACAGTTGGGGGCCATGGAATAGAAACTGCTATTCTTATTTCAGCACCCATCAGAGCAACTCGTTGGAGAAACAGGGCAGCTGGCAATGGAATAGGTAAAGCCAGACCCCACCATGATTTGGAAGCTGAACATTGGTAGGATGGAGGGACAATAAAACCCTGGCAGGGGGATGGTTTGCATTTCTCTTTCTACTCTCAGGAAACCCCATTCTCAGGGAAATAAACACAAGAAATAGCTGAGTATGTACATGTTAGCAGTTCTGATTGCCGATCAGAAACATTATGCATTTTTTTCTGTTTATTCTACAAAAAAAAGAAAGCAAGAAAAAGAAAGAAAGAAAGGAAGGAAGGAAGGAAGGAAGGAAGAAAGAAAGGAAGGAAAGAAAGAGAGTCTTTCTTGAGAAAAACAAATAAATTTTTCCAACTGTGGTTACCTCTGTTTCTGGAACATAGTCCTCACTGGCTGAGTGTGGATAATAATCCACTCATTTCAATCCCATTGATTTATAATACAAGCAGACATAGAGATTCCACCATTGGCATCAGCTGTTCTCAAGCCTTAGTGGCAGGCCCTAGGGGTTGTTTGAACAAACACACAGTTTGTGGTTTCCAGTGCTGGAAGTTCTGACTGTAGCATATGGGGTGGAAATGGGAATTTGCATTTTTCCAACAAACCTTGTAGGTGTTCCACAGTAAGAATAACAGCAGTGAGTGATGCGGTGACTTGTGACCTTGTGGAATTGAAGGGCAGAGCAAAGTTAGGCTGGGTGTTTATTTGCAACAGGGACCACACCTAGAGGGGCACAGCTGCAGATACCACACTTTCCTTCCTATGGTGTGATGTTGGAGTGCCACTAGCTACAGAAAAAGGAACTTGGCAGTGGTGACAAACAGCCTGTGTACATGAGAGTAGAGGGAGTGCCCAAGGGGCCATGCTACTCCCCAGAGCCCTTGACCCACCATATTTCATTCTTTAGACACTTCATAAGTACCTTCTTTATGCCACTCACTGGGCCCAGCTGGCAAGTTAAAAAGGTACTGAGGCACCAAGTCTTAAAAAGTTTTCCCTGTGTCTATATATCCTTTGGGTAAAATTCAACTGTGTCCTGTTTGTCCAGAGAGACAAAACCCTTCAGTTGTGAGCCAGGGGCGGGGGTGTATGATAGAAGGCATGGACCTGGAAAAACTGCCTTGTTCACAGTAAAATGTCATGCACTGGTGTTTCATAAGGACCCTCAAAAGGTTCATTGCTCGATTCATTCCAGCAGGTGGGAGTCTTGCTCAGAGGCTCTGGGGCAGGTTGGAATCCCTTTGACACAAGGAAACTGCTTTCGTTTCTAAAGGAAGGTGATAAGGGGTTCAGAGACCATTTTCTGCAGTTATCTTAACTTGGCAGTTTCCAAGGAAACGGGATTAGACATCCACTTCTCAGCCCTGCTGGTTAAGCAGACTGTGACACTCCTCACAGGACCTAAAAATACTTTTTGACAAGACATGGCCAAAGTCAAACAAATAGGGGATCTCCCAAGGCAAAACAGCACAGCTAAAAAATGATGGCAACTTGCTTACTGTAAGCCATGATTACTTTCTTACCAACTCCAGCTTGTTTCCCAGCCACTTCTCAGCTCACTATTCTCCCCTCACCTGGGACGGAGCCCCCCACCCAACCAGTGCTTCTTCTTGCCTCTGCTGCAAGGCAGTATCCGATTATGAAAGCTCCTTCTTCACCAGTTTCTCTTCCAGATCAGGGCATACGAGCACCCCACCCCCTGCCCCTCCAATAATCCTCCTACCTGCCTCACAATGAGATGTCCCACAAGGGTCTGGTGTGGGCTTAGACCATTTTTGGTGTAGCAATGATTCCATATTTGTTTGCAGGAGTGTTCCTGGTTGTCTTTTTCAATGGATAAAGGTTGAGAAAAAATGGAATCCCCCCCTCATGCTTGAATACTGGTGAATATTTCACAAGATCTGTGGAAACAAAAGGAAAAGTGTGTATAGGTGGGGTATGGGGCAAACCCTGATGGATACTGTCAGTTTGTGGGAAGTAAACATTTTTAATCAATAGGGCTTGATTGCAAACTCCCAATAAGAATGTGGTGTTGGGGAAAGTCGGTGTTATCAGCCTCTGGGAAATCTGTGTAAGTGGCTTCCCTACTCGCTCACGACTGCCTTATTCATACCCATCTCCTCATGTCAGGACTTTTTTTTCCTCCTCGTAACAATTTTTTCAAGTCTGTTTCTTCAGTATCATAGACTCTGATATTTCCTTGCCTCCACCCCTAGCGCCATGAGGAGATTAGCACCTATCTGATTTATAAGCAAATTCTGAGGAATGTCATAACAGAAATAGAAACTCACTGATAGAGAATTGCATATGAAAATAGACTAAGAGCAATGAACCCAGAGTTTTGGAGACTAGCAGGAAGTACCCATCCACGTATAGTCACTGTCCAATGTTTCACACAAGGTAAATTAGTGACCAGAGTGAGACCAAATAATCCTGGAGAAAAGAAACATTCCCTCTTAGATATCTACATTAGTTAATCTTGCTTTGGTCAGAATTTATTCTACAAAACCTTTCAGCAAGACCTACATTAAAAAATTCCACAAAGAAAATTATCTAGTGGAATACCCATGAAGTAATTATAGATAATCATCTAGGATCTGGCAGCTACAAGTTCAGTCACTTGGTTAAGAAATGAATTCCCTATCTGCACCTACAAGACTTCATTATGTGCTGAACTGGTGAATACATAATGAAAAGACTTAAAAAGTGTTTGATAGCAAAGAAGCTCCTGCTGTAGCCTGCCTGGTCCACAGAGCAGGGCCCCGGGAACCAAGGACTGAACTTAATGCAAATTTCATAGATTTTGTGATTAATAGCACTTCTTATCATCTTTTTGAAAGTGGGTATATAGAAACTATGAAAAGCCAACAAAGATGGAAATATCATAATTAAAAACTTTCAATTTGATGGAGGAAGAGAAAGAAAATGGTTTAAGATAGGCTAAAAAAGATTGATATTATTTCTCTGAAAATGCATAAGCCCTTTAACAAGAATACAAAGAAAATAGATCTATATTTTACTGATACACTGATGCAGTGCTGATACTTTCTTGTGCTGAGGATGCTGCAGGAAAAATTTCCTCTTATTTCTTTTATGTTCTTTGATATAAAAATCAAATTGACATAAGTATGATTAATAGCTGAGAAGCAAATTTTGTACTTATAGGAGCCTCAAAGACATGAGACCTAATTCAGTCGGGCAACTGAGGTTTTTACATCATCCCTGAGCTAAGCACAGATAGTGGGGGGCTTGAGACTTCAAAGGGGATGAAGACAATTCACAGGAAGATGGAAAGAACAAATGTTTGGAACACAGATGTTTGCCTGCCATTTCTCTGATATAAAAAACACTTATCTCTGTATTATCTCTCTTCCGGCTGCAGGCTTTCTATCTAGACTCTTTAAGCAGGAGAGAGTAGATAAATCTTTCTTGAGTGGTTTGTTCCTCATTGCCTTTAGCTGAAAACAATCCACTTAACAACATGGCCTACTTTGGAGTCACATATTCTTCCCCTTCTCAACATTACAATAATGTTTTCCATCTAATGAGGAAAAAAAGTATTGGAGTCTAAGTCTCTGAGAGGATCTCTGCTTTCAGATCTGATCCTAGATCTTTCCCAGAAAGCTGTATTTGAAGGGCCCCTTAGCAACTGACCTTATGCCAAGTTTAAGGCAGTGGGAAAGATGGGCAGGAATGCAGAAGATGAGGATTTTGTCCAGATATCTGTCCCATCTTTCACTGGTGGCATCCCAAGAATCTGAGGACCAGACCTGCTAAGGCAGCCTTGGCTCTGGGCTCCAATTACAGGTTGCATAACCTTTATTTATTTATTTATCTATCTATCTATCTATTTATTTTTTTTTTTTTGGATCACACCCGGCAATGCTCAGGGGTTACTCCTGGCTCTGCACTCAGGAATCACTCCTGGCGGTGCTCGGGGACCATATGGGATGCTGGGGATCAAACCTAGGTTGGTCGCTTGCAAGGCAAACGCCCTACCTGCTGTGCTATCGCTCTGGCCCCTGCATGACCTTTTTATTCTTCCTGCCTTGTGAGAACTAGAAACTTCCCAGTGTTACTAAAATCTGAGCTGCCTCAACTTCTGCCTTCTTTTTCCCTCATTGTCACTTTTTTTGACTTATCAACTCTCTCCAACACTTTTGTACTGAATGTATGATTATGAGATACTCCTATCAATTAATTGGATTGAGCTTTTCTTTTTACGTCAGCTGATTGAGCCAAACAGGAGCAAACACACTGTTGTAAAATAACAAAGCTACAAAGTAAAATCTGCATTAGGGCCTAAGAAACCCTAATCAGTGGCACTGTCATTTGTGTGGATGATGATGAGATCTCTGAGGGGGGAAACCCGTTTTATTCTAAAAACAATATGAAATTCAAAGGAGAATCACTGAAGAGGAAGAAATAGGAGACAAGAGCATTGCAATCATTGCAAAAAGCATGAAACATGGACAGAATATGATCTTTGGGGGATATATCAAGGATCAAAAGCCATTAAAAATTGATCAGGAACAAAGAAGTAGGTTATTCTGAGTTTAACTTCTCAGGTTCTATTTTCTGTGACTGTGGGTGTTATGACCATCACAGAAAACATAAATTGCCTAATATTTAGAAGATGGGAGGAAACGGCGAGGAAATCAATACTTTAGGACTCAAAGGATGGGAAGAAACCTCACTCATGTCCCCCCACTTACCCTCCAATGTAAAGGACCATTTGCTTTATCACAGTCATTGGGGAAGTTTTTAGCTGTGCACCTACATGATTCTGATGTTACCTGAAGTCTAAACAGCATGTGTTTTTCTGTTGTTAAAAATCAGATAGGGGTTAGAATGATAGTATAGCAGGTAAGGCATTTTTCTTGCATGCAGTCCATGCAGGTTTGATTCCAGACACCCCATATGGTCCTCCCCTGAGCCTACTAGAGTGATCCCTGAGCACAGAGCCAGGAGCAAGCCCTCAGCACTGCAGTTGTGCTGTGCTGAAAAAAAACGAAAAAATCAGATAACCACCTTTAGGAATATTACATCTTGCTTACCCCAGTTCTTCAGAGAGGCAAGGGATGCTATGAAAAGGCAGAGAGACTTCCAAAGTCACCAGTAAACAAATTAGGTCAGGGCTTGTAAAGGGATCACAGCACTTCTGTTTAATCTTTTCCTTTTGATGTTAATACAGTTGCATTTAAGATGTAATCATTACCCCTCTTCTCAGCATGCACCCGTGTGCATGCGCGCCACACACACCCACATACCAGTTGTTGGGGGGGGAAGTGTCCCACATTTTCCAGTTTGGGGAAACAGAAGATGAAGACTTCTATCCTTATTCTAAGCTTAAAGCAGGTGTACTTGCTTGCCTTGATGGGGGAGTTTATTAGAGTTTTAATTACAGTCTACTTAAATAGAGGGGGTTTATTAAATAGAAGGGGGCTATTTAAAGGTGGGTTGTTGGGATTACTAATATTTCTATGCTGCATACATATTTATTAGCAGAGCATGGCACAATTTTTTGTTGATTTTCTTTTGATTTATCACTTAATATTCCCCTAGATCTTCTGTTGATTTATCACTTAATATTTCCCTAGAGAATGTACAATTATTTGTCCCAAAGTACCCCCAAAAAGTGCTATCATGATCAAGCATTACATCCAACTTTTTTTTTTTGTGTCTGGAAGAGGCCGTCTATTATTCCATAATTCTTGTTGGGAAGCTGCACCTACATGTTTACCCACTCAAAAAGGTCCAGGGCCAGTATCCCATAACAAACACACAAAGCTGCCAAGTAGGGTCCATTTCTCTCCTAGGTCATATTTAGAGACATGGCCATTCATACATGGCAAAGAAGAGAGATATGGTCTTGCAAATAAGCCCAAGGCAATGCCCCCAGAACCTACGTTTTTCATTACCAACCACTTGATTTTCAGAGAGAAATGCCCTTCTGACCCCTACTGGCTCTGACGGCATATACACCAAATACAGAGATTAATTTTAAGTCCCGATGTCAGCCTCATTTTCCAAAGGATTCGCCAATGATGATTGGACCAGAGGTTAAACATAGAAAAAGTTGACTCAGTCCTGATTAAACAGGCTGGAAAGACAGAAACAAATAATCACTCTGTATGTGGCAATCATGCAGCAACAGAGTAAATATTAAGGGAGAAGCTTGCTATCAATATTTAGCTAGCAGATTAATGTACAGAAGGTGTACTTTGGAGAATATAAGGGTGACCAGAGAGGCAGAAATGGCTCAATTATGACACGTTGTCACTGTCAGGAAAGAGGAAAGGGTTGCTTGCATTGTTCAACCTGGGGTTAAGAATGCACAACAGCTGCAATCAAGGGTGATTACCCAAGGTGTTGATGATGAGCCATAATGCCAGGATCATTAGCATAAAAATTTGTTGAACAGATTAAAGAGAGAATAAGATGTAAATTCTAACCAAGAAATTTTTGGCTTCTACTGTTGTTGCTTGCTTATTTTTTGTTTGTGTTTTTGCTGTGGGGACAGAGGTTAAATTTTCTATTTACCTCTGTCTACTTTGCCTATAATTCTTTTAGGTGTTTTAAAATTTTTTGCCCTGCTAGGACAAAGAAACCCAAAGCCGTTTCACATCTGGGAGGAATGTTTCTAACTATTCCAACTCTGTTGTTCCTGCCTTCTATTTATCCAACCCAATGTATTTCTTAGTATATTATTAAGGTAAATATTCTGCAGAATGAGATTTTATCAAAATATTTCACAAAAATATTTTTACCATACGTAAGTGAGAGAGTGGGGGAATTACAAATTCATGATTAACATGTTCATTTGCAGCTGGGAGCAGATGTGATTTTTGAAGGGGACTGAATTGTCTAAGTCAGAGAATCCTTTTAGTGAAGTAGTTAAAGAAGCAAGATTCGATTGGAAACATCGGTGAGGAAAACGTCTCCCCCCTCTTCCTCTTTTCCAGCTACCCATCAGCTACTACTTCCCTACTGCAATATTTTCTCCACTTTTCCTTCATTCTTGGGGTGAGATGGCCACCAGCTGTTTTCCTGAGAATCTTTGTACCAGGAAATGCAGAAAATTCCCTGCACCATCATCTGGAGTTCCCACCTTGGTGGGTGCCAGACAGCTCGACACTCTGCTTCTCTGTCGCAGTGATCCGGCAAATGTACTTTATCTTTACATGTGAGAACAGCATGCAGATGCCTTGGCACTTAATAAATAAAAATCATTGTTTCTCAACAGGAAATGACAAATTACAATCCCACTGCAGCTGCATCGTATGGAGGAACTCTTTCTCCAAAAGCTAATGAAACATGAACCCCCCAAGATTCTAGGAACTTACATGATCACCTCGCCATGATTTAATATTATAAGATCTCTTCATTTGCCCTCTGAAATCTTGTTTCCCGTTCCATTATTTTTCTCACTAATAACTCCTCCTGGAACCCTGCAGAAATAGGAAGAATCAGTCTTTGAGACAGGATCTGCTGTTAAAGGGAATTAAAACTAATGGGGGTCAGGGCCGGAAAGAGAGTACAGGTGTTGTGGTGCTTGTCTTGCATGCAACCAACTCAGGAGTGACTGGTGAGCACAGAGCTAGCCTCTGAGCACTGCCAAAACGACCCTTACCTTCCCCAACATATAAAACTAATTGGAGGCTTGGGAAGGGTCAGGTTTCTCTAGAAGGGGGCTGTGTTTTTATTCCTATTTTGGCCACTGTGAATCTGGATGAACTTAGTCATCTGGTTAGTACCTTCGTCTCCTTTTTTTGGACATCTTTTCAGTCAAGAAAAGATTATAGCACCATATGAGCTTTTTAGGAAGTGATTTTGAAAAGTAAATGAAAACCACGCAAAATTTCCATAAAATAATTGAATAGTGATTGCCATAGATAATAATAGGATTTTACAAACATTTTCTCATTTCAAAGTGAGTGCACTGATTTCTGATGGTTATAGATGTTGGCATAAGCTAAATCCTTTCTAATACACTCTAGGGGAGGCAAGTTTTCAGGGACGGGATGAATAGATGATCCTGAGTCTTTAATCAAGTTTTCTATTTTCAGATTGGAATGGGTGACAGTCTGATTGTAAGTAAGGTAACTTCATTTTTCCTTTGCACTGTGGAATTTCTTTTCTGTTCCTGACTTTGGAGTAGTGGTCAGCGAGCCTTACAAAGGAGCCCATCTGGCAAGGGAGTGCAAGAATTCAGTAACAGCAGCAGAGAAAGAAAGAAGGGCAACAGAGAGATCAGTGAAGGAGATCAAGTCAGTGTTTGAGAACATGCCTGGACTTAGACATATAGGGTCTGACTAGGACATGATGAAGAAAGCTGAGCACTGGGGTACCCAAATATATTGTCATTAAAAAAATATTTTATTATACCACCATTAGATATACAATTACAAGATGTTCATGTTTGAATTTTGGTTCTACAGTGTTCCGAGACCCATCCCTCCACCCCTGCCCATCTCCCATCACCAATGTCCCCACGTCCCTCCCTCTTCCCCCAGCCTGCCTTCATGGCAAGTTCTTTATCCCCTTTCTCTCTTTCTCTCTCCCTCTCTCCTACTCGCTTCCCTTTCTTACACATTGTAGATTGTAATATATTATAGAACATGATTGGTTCCACTAATTTTATGTATCAGGTCCGGGCCACAAAAGTGGCAGCTATTATGGTGAGCAAATCTTATCTGACTGCTTCCGAGGCCCTACAGAGGTGATGGGCATACTCCCAAAACCTATCTTGCCTCCTGGGAGCCTCATGGTCAGCTGAGCTAGGGGAGAGCCGGATGGCAGCTCTCCCCCCATATATCTGAGTCTCTCATCTTTCTCTCTATCTCTATTTCTGTCTCTGTATTTCTCTCTTCTCCTACACCTTGTGACTTGCCTTATGGTTTATGATTCAATTATCTATGTGTATATTCAGCAGTGAGTTCTAGTGTGACATTATATTTCCTCATTCCCCATCAACCTCTCCAGTTCGTTACAACTACAATGATCATTATGGTGCACAGATGTGAAAGATCCTGGGAAGGACCTGGTCCTAGCCTACTTTGTTACTTAAACCACTTGCACTGCTGCACGCTGTCACAGCTGTGCGTCTGGTCGGTCCCTTGTCCAGTTCATCTGGTTGTGGAGGCTGCGAGCCGTTAGCCACACCCACCGGCATGGAGAGGGAGGAGCCCAAATCCCTGCTCCAATTCCGGCCAGTGTGGCTTCCCCCCCCACATAACTGCTTTACCCTAGGAGCTATACCCTAGGAGCTTCCCCCACATAACTGCTTACCCTAGGAGATACCCTCAGAGACTCCATGGGCTGCTCAACGTGGGCCGGGCAGTGCAGCTGTGTGTCTGGTCTGTCCCTTGTCCAGTTCATATCTATTGTTACTGTTTTTGGCATATTGAATACACACCATGGGTAGCTTGCCAGGCTCTGCCCTTGCTCTGGTTTCATCCCAGGGGGCCAAGTCTTTTCCTATGTCAGATCATTCACCATCCAGGGCCAACAGGGCAGGGCCCTGGGGGGTGTAAACCAGCCTATCTCACGTCTGCCACCTGCCAATGCAGCTGGGCACCACAGCCACACCTGCAACACCTCGAGGGGCAGGTGGCCCATATTGTCATTTATTATTTAATTTTTTAAAAATACTTTAACACTGTGGTGTTATAAGGGAGGGAATTTTGTATTGGGGCCTAAAGATTAGCAAAAGAGTGAGTAAGGATGTCTGGTAGGGAAAAAACACTGCTGGGTAAGAAGTCCTATCACCTGGACCCAGCCCTGGCCAGAGTGATTCTTGAGGATCACTCTGGGGATCACTGGGGATCTGGGGATCACAAGCCTGGAGTAAGTTCTGAGCACTGCCAGTTGTGTCCCTAAACCAAACCAAAACAAAACAAAAACATAAAAGGAGTCATACCATGTGATTCTGATAGCATTTTGCTTATCATAAAGTCAATCTCCACATACTCACTGGACTCACTCTGTCAGATTCCCTATTCTTTGTGTGTGTGTGTGTGTGTGTGTGTGTGTTGTGCCAGAGGAACCACTAATCCAAATTATAGCTAATAGTTGGATATCATTAGGGTTGGATGAAGGAGCACGCAAAAGCATGCTAGATAAAGGAAGGAGAGGAAAGGTTTCTACATGTCTTAGCAGTAGGGAGCAGGACAGAGTGGCGTGTGGGACAAGAAACTTCTTAAAAGAGGAGTTTGCTTAGAAGTTCCCACTGACCTCCCACAATTTGATAGTATACTGTTAGTATATTCTTGGATATTGTTGGATATTATTAGATATTGTTAGTATATTGTTAGTGTATTGTTGGATAGAGAATTGTATATATGTGTGTTATATACAATTCTGTTTCAATACACATATATACAATTCTCTTTCAAATCAATGATGAATGGGAAGATAGTGATACAGTGAATGTGTCTACACTACCAGCTCTTTATAACACCACACACACCCACACCCACCCTCACACACACACACACACACACACACCCTTAACTATAAATTATGGCCCATGTGTATGGTTACTTAGGGGGAATTAAGGGACACCAGAAAGGTATTAGTAATAAATATATGTAGAGGAAGGGAAAATGTCACCGGGCTTCCAAGGAGATGGAGCTGGGGTCCCTATCCCCAATCACTGTCCATTCCAGGAGACCCAGTGGACCCACCCACAAACTGTTCTGAGGCTGTCGGCTGTGATCCAGAGACACTGACACATGGGGCAGAGCTGCTACTGGCTCTTCCCATGCTCAAATGATTATGAGGTGTCCAGGAGGGAGGGCAGGTTCTGGCCCTGATCTGCTACCCCAATGGAGCCTGAGGAAGCCAAGGAAACCCCCACACTATAATGGCAGCCATCTTCAACGTCTATACTCCATAGCTCGTCAGAGCCCCACCCAAGAGAAAAGCCCATCTCAAGTCCTAAACCCCTTCCTAGACCGTTTCATGAACCCCACTGCCCTCTTCCAGTACTCAATGAACTTGAAGACCTGTCCTGTTACAAATTACTTTTTTCCACTGAGGAGGAGTAAAGGAAGAAGACAAGAAAACTTCTAGCCTGACAACAGACTGGTCCCCCTGGGATAAATCCAGAGCCCTGGCTGAGCCTGGCAAGCTACCAGTGGTGTATTCGATATGCCAAAAACAGTAACAATAATGTACCTCATTCCCAATGAATGGAGACGTCACTGGCGTCCACTCGAGCAAATTGATGAACAATGGGAAGGCAAATGATACAAGTGATAGAAAGGGAGAAATGAAGGAAGATAAGAAAGGAGAACTGGAAGAAGGGAAGAAGGATGAAGGGAGGGAAGGAAGAAAAGAATAATTAAATAATTACTCAGTGATAATGGCTTTTTCATTGTTTCCTCCACTACACTATTTGTTAACTTGTGTATCATTGATCAAAATGAATTCAAAGTACAACCGGAGCCTACAATGAATTATCTTGATGAGTTTTGACATTTTGTTCTATCTTTT
The DNA here is from genome assembly GCA_021461705.1 of Cryptotis parvus. Lineage (NCBI taxonomy): Eukaryota > Metazoa > Chordata > Mammalia > Eulipotyphla > Soricidae > Cryptotis > Cryptotis parvus. The sequence continues at coordinate 200,424 of JAJIBD010003392.1, read as the reverse complement.
TTCTTTTATGGGGGGGAGATGTGTCTAGAGGGGGGACTCCCCAAGTAGCACTCAGGGAACCCTAGAGCCACTCTTGGGGACATATTGTCAATTAGGTCATTAGTTTAATTCTTTGGTCCTTAGGATTTGTGCTGTTTGGACCCTTTGGTGCCAGGGACTACCTGCACCTCTCTGGTAGTATTTAGGGACTGTACCTGTCAGTGCTCAAAGGACTATGTGGTGTTGGAGATTGAACTCAGGTACGGCACAAGCAAAAGTAAGAGCATGTGAAGTACTTCTCCAGATTTCTACCTTTCATCTTGAATAAAATCTTTGTCCAGAGACTCTCAGACATGGGGCAGAGCTATTCCTTGCTCTCCCTGTGCACAGCCATTCATGAGGCAGTCGGGAGGCATGGCGGGTTCTAGCCCTGGCCCACCACCTCGGCAGAGCCTCACAACAAGCCAGACCACCCCCCCTCACTCCACGGGTGCCTCCATTTTCCACATTTGGACTTCCCTCTCATCAGAACTCCACCCAGCAGACCAGCCCATCACAGCCCGGCTCGGGCAGCCTCAAGTGGCCATGTGGTTTACCAATAAATGCTTTATTTGGAGGTGTTTAAAAGAGTTTGCCTCCCGCTCGGCAAGCCTGGCAAGCTTCTCGTGTTGTATTTGATATGCCAAATTCCAGTAACAATTATATTAGATCATTCCCATGACCTAATATAATGGTTTGAGGCTCTTTATGTTCCTGTAGCAAGCCGATGACCCTGGCTCTACTTGCATGAAACACGACATATGGAGATATTACTGGTGCCCACTCTAGCAAATAGATGATCAATGGGAAGATCGTGATCTTGATCATGATCTTGAATAATATCTGGTTTCTATTATTTTTCTTGGAAAACATAAATATAATTTGAAAACTGTGTTGGTTTGCAAGTTAGCATGAGTTATAAAGAATTAATACAAAGTTAAAGAAATTTGCATCTCTTGCTTAAATATGAATTTAGGAACAAGATTTGTCCAAAGATGTTCTCTTATGATACTTAATACAACATAGGTATGAAAACAGAATTGACTAAAGTGTCACTACATAAGCATTAACATTTTGTAATGTTTTAGTTCATCTAACAACCACTATTTGTGCAATAGTGAAATAGAATTACTTACATTTATTTAAAATCTACAGAACTCTGATTTATTTAAATTATAGAACATTGTATGTGTAGTATTTTTCACTGATGGTTGTTTACAGCTTGTTCTGTAGGATGGGTTAGTAGAGCTTAATGGTACCACTTGACCTGTGCTTTGCAGAAAACGCTCTCTGGAGTTCAGAGTAACAGCCTAAAGTGACTGCAACACAGCATGACAAATCATCTGTTCTGAATTAGAACATGCATTTTACCTTGTGATTTCATAAAAAGAATACTTTGCACTATCAATATCTCTCTGTGTATCTATATTTTATAAACATTCCCTCCATCTCCCTGCATCCACAGCACTGAAGAATGACTCCCAAGGCAAGCAGGCACATTATGTGTTGGCACAGCTTTGTGCTTGGGGCTACTCCACAGAGAGCTTCCACTAAATTCAAAGGGAATTCTGAGTATGCTGGGATAATTGGACCTAATATTTCCTTTTAAAAGTTTCTTTTCTAAGGTACTTAACTACAAAGTGCTTTGCCTATCAAGTTCTCATAAGCTAAAACCAGTGCAAAAGTTCTGGTTGTAAGACCAAAGGGTCTTACAAAGTAAGAAAAAAGTAGAGTGACTTCGTGGTGCTACTCTACTTTTAAGATAATGGTGAAAACCCGACATATTGCCAGGGATTTGACAATGAAGACGAGTCCAATTGGACCAATGACCTTTTGTGATATGCTTAAACTTGCAGAGGTTCTTAAACTTACTTGGCCTACGACCCTCTTTCCAGAAATTAAAACCATTCAGTGCCCCTTTAAAAATCTATCTTCTTAGTGAGAAAGATTACATTTAAATTCCAATTACTTTATGTAAAAGTTTGCTGTAAATTGTTCAGTTCCCTTCAATTTCCTCACCTATAAAACTGGTATATCAATACCATTCAATCTATTTGATTATCATGGATATTAATTGAAATCATTTATATCAATATTTTATATAAATTACAATATTCTAGAAAAAATAAAATTCTGTCTTTTTTTGTTTTTTGGGTCACACCTGGAGATGCTCAGGGGTTTCTCCTGGCTCTGCACTCAGGAATTACTCCTGGCGGTGCTCGGGGGACCATATGGGATGCCGGGGATCGAACCCAGGTCAATCGTATGTTAGGCAAATGACCTGCCGCTGTGCTACCGCTCTGGCCCCGTTTTTTTTTTTTTAAGAAAATAGAAATTACACTCTTCCAGAGACTTGCCCTGACCCTGATAGTTCTAGAACTTATAGTTCTAGTGCCTGACCAGGGTTAAGGGAGGGAAGTAACCCCAACACTGGTCTTAACGGTCCTGGTCTTAACGGTCCAGTTGCCATAAGCCCTGAGGGGCACACTGGTAGAGAGTGGTATGATGTTTCTGGGTCTCAGATGAATACAGACCAGAATCAAATCACTTAATCATGACCATTTGATATAAGAATCCCTTATCTAGAATGAATTACTTCTATGTGGTTTCAAAACTGATATTCTTTACTTTTATAGCCTTCGTGAAGTTTAGTAATCAAAGTTATTTGATTTATGCAAGCAAAATTATTGACAGGCTTCCTTGGATTCCTGGTCTTAATTTCAAGGTGAATATGTGCATAAGTCTCCCTCCACCAACAACCAATTCTTGGACACACAAATTCTGAGAATTCAATTCAATTTAAACACTACAAAACACATCAGATCGCATAGATTAAAACCTCAGTTTCCCAAGATTTCCCTGAATATTAGAGAACAGTCACTGGATCTCCAGCCAATTTATTCTCAGCTAAAGTTTCCCCTAACTGTTTCTCAGATCTTGGCCACAAGTTCAGATCAGATTTTTATCTGTTCTTCTGATCATTGAATGTAAATCATAGCACCCCTGAACTCCCTCCAACTAACCCTTAAGATTTGATTAATTTGGTAGACTGGGACATAAAGCTCAGGAAACCTGTTTATTATCAGATCATAACCTTTTTTTAAAACAAAGACTATTTATTAAAGGATTTGAATCAACTTCTAGATGCCCTATGCTTCTAGTATAGGGCAAAGTATGAAGTAAAAAGTATGAAACTGCTGACTTCTCTATTGAACCTTCACTAATTTGGAAACCGTCTGAGCCTTCTCCTGTCAAGCTTTTATGAAGGTTTTGTTACTTAGACTGATTCATGAACTCTCAAATTTGCATTTGAACTCAATCACCAGCCTCTCTCTCCTTTTCATTGGTTGGAGACTGGATATTCCAACACTCCAATCACTAGCTGGTCTGGCAACCTGCATCCTTGGTGCAGACCACACTGGGGATTACACAGACTTGGAGGTGTCCCCAGGGCCACAGCTGGGCTATGCTCAGGGGACCATGTAGATCTCAGGGATTGTGAACCCTAACCATTGTACTATCTTTCCACTTCTACAGTTGTTTTCTTTTCCTGGCTTAAGCTACACATGGCATATCACACCTATTTCCTCCAAGAAGGACTTCCTGACCTGATGTCACATCTTCTAGGAGTCACACTTTCTGCCAGTGGTAATAGGTAGGACCAGGCCAAGGAGCTAAACCAATTTCTATCCACTCTGTGATTAGTTAATACATTATCTTTTTAGTGCTAGAAATGCCTCTAGAGGAAAAGTGACATGTGGAATTTTAACTTTGATTAATGATTTTAGTTTTTCTAAAAATATGTTTATGTTTTATTTGGAATGTAATAAATATTAACTTGAATTAGTTATCTCATGTTCCCATCCTTGGAGCCTGAGAAATTTTTTGGTTGATTGGTTCTCACCTCCCTTCTTAGGTGAATGGTATGTGAGGTACACAGAGCCCAAGCTTTATTTATTATCGGCCCAAGTGGTTTCAATTTCATCACTACTCTCACCACCCCAATATTTATCCTCTTTTCACTCATTATAAAATACTTAAGATTAATTTTTCAATTGCTTTTTAAAAGTTCAGCTGCTTTTGTATAGCATATAGATGAAGGCAGGAAGTTAAAAAGCTGGCTCTCTGCTTGAAATAAACATAAAAGTAAGATGAGTAAATTAGCACAAATTATTATTCAACAAATTGCTGTGGTACATGAGTTATTATTTTTATCAGTACAGTCAAATAACAACTTTGCTTTTGTTATTGTAAATTGTTAAAATCACATAAAAATAAGGCTAAAAATAGCAATATCCGCACTCTTAGATTAGTAAAAACATAATGTATAATGATAGAGCACTTTAATTTCTATAAGTGGGATTGAAGTAGGGAGACAGGGAAAGTAACCCTTGACAAGAACTTTTCGGAAGATGAAGAATAAAAAAGATGAAGAATTGTTTGTGACTTTTCGACCTAAACTCTAGTATTAATTCTGGGGATACCTACTCAAATCCTAAGGCTAATCCTTATCAAGAGACCCAACAAAAGACAATTCAGTAGGAAATAAAAGCATGAATACTAGAGTTTAAATGCAGAAGACCACCAGGACTTAAAATTATTTTCTTCATTTATTTTTTTAAATAGCCCCCAGTTCTGTTGGCAACCCCAGAAGAGAGATGATCCATACCCATCCACTCCAGACCCACAATGCACCACTCGGCCCCACATGGAGGCCCCACATGGAAGCAACCCATGGAACTCTGCTGGTGGTAAAGGGCTCGGCCAGGCCCTGGCCGAGTCCAACATAGCTCCAAGTGTTTGCTCACACGCGCGGGAGGGGCCACACTGGCAGTTCTTGGAGCAGGGTTTTGGGCCCCTCCTCCCATTACTCCACCTCCACCTCCAACTTACGAAGAGAGACATGCCAGACCCACAGTTGGCCACGCAACTGTCTTAGATGGTACTAGATCTTAGGATCAGGTCCTTCCCAGGATCTTTCACGTTTATACATTCTATACATTTCTAGGCAGGTTCTAGCTGTGGCCGGTCATCCCAGTGAGCCTAGAAAGAAACCAGAGGAACCCCCCACACAAATAGGTCAGTCATTCTCAACATCCAGACTTCACAGCTACTTAGAGCTCCACCCAAGAGAAAACCTTATTTTTCCCAGTTGAGTTTCATTCAGTAAATGCTCAAGTAAGAGGCTTCTACTGAGAGTATACCACCTACATGGCAGATCCTGGCAAGCTCCCCGTGTTTTATTTGATATGCCAAAAACCAGTAACAATTATGGACCTCATTCCCATGTCCTGAAGGAATGGTTTGAGGCTCTTCCTGTACCTGGAGCAAACAGATGCCCTACTTTTAACAGGATGTATGGAGATGTTACTGGTGCCCGCTTGAGCAAATTGATGAACAACGATAAGACAAGTGATACAAGTGGTTATTTTTTAATATTTATATACTACACCTTTATATATTGTGTTTTATTTTATTTACTTTTTGTTTATCCATCCATCCAGCCAGCCAGCCATCCATCCAGCCATCATCCCTCCCTCCCTCCCTCCCTCCCTCCCTCCATCCATCCATCCATCCATCCATCCATCCATCCATCCATCCATCCATCCATCCATCCATCTGTCTATTTATTTATTTATTTAGCTTTTTTGGGTCACACCTGGCAATGCTCAGGGGTTCTTCACTCAGGAATTCTTTACTCAGGAATTACTCCTGGCAGTGCTCGGGGGTACCATATGGGATGCTGGAGATCGAACCTGGCTGGACCGTGTACAAGGCCCTACCCACTGTGCTATCACTCTGGCCCATTCTTTTTTCCTTTTTGTTTTCTTTTCTTTTTTTTTGCCACACTGAGAGGGGCATAGGGATCTCTCCTGGAAGGCTCAGGGGACCATTTGTAGTTCTGGGGATCAAACCTGAGTTGACTGGTTATAAGTGCCATGCCTTTTTGGACTGTGGCTGGACCACATTCCTTTTTAAAATGACCGTCAATGGACTTTTATGTGCACAGAGAGCTCAGCTCAAGACAGCTTGAAAAGGTATACATAATCAGCTTTCCAAAACTATACCTTTTGCAAAACTATCCATTTTGGAGATATTTGCACATCCCAACTTAAGGTGCCTAATTTCTTTCCTATAACTTACAGATCTTTCTCTTCTCTTAAATAAAAATGTTTACTTCACTATTCATTTTCTCCTAAAATCATGCCTTGTGAACACCTTTGTAATTGTATGTCTCACTGTGGTATAATAAAAAATTAAAAAAAATAGACAACAGAATTAGGAAGAAGTGGAGTTTGAAACTGCTATCTGATTTTCTTCCTAAGAACATAAATTTGCTATCTGATTTTCTTCCTAAGAACATAAATTTGTTTCCATGGTCTGAAAACCATGGATTCCTGAAAATTCAGAAGTTTGGAATTTTGTGTGGATAAAGTAGGTCTTGGGTAAAGTCTAACATCTGCCTTAGTGACACTGGCAATAATCTAATGTCCATGCTGGACAGAAGCTCATGCAAACATGTATTAGTCCTGATCAACCTGGACATATACCCCCCAATGACATTTCGATGAGTTGACCAGGAGTGAAGGCAGCACTCCCTATTGGTTCTGTTTCCCTTGCTCTGACAAGAACAATGGAAAGTTCATGCTTTGCAATGACAAACAACAGTATCATATCATGAGTACAGTTTTAATGCTTAAGGTAAATTTTATGTAATGATATGAAAAACTAAAGGAAGATGATGCAAAGTTTTGGACTTCAGCAAATGATTCTTTACTATGAGCAATATTAGTTACCAAAACCACTTCATGTTCCACAAAGTATTTTGAGAAACATTTTAAGAAAATAGAGTTGTTGAAAACAAACAGGTGGGAGCTGTAGAGATATATCAAGTAGCAGATGGGATCCCTGAATTTGAGAGCTGGAATCTGGTGATTCTCCCACTCCAGTGAAGTTGGGCTGAGCACAGAACCACCACATTCAAGGCCTGTCACCAGATCTGCTGAGTCAGAAATCACTGAGAATGACCCTGCATCTCAGTGTCACTAGGAGTGGCTTCTCTTTTACAAAATGAAAAATGAAAACAAAAACTGTTGCTTCAAAATGAAATATGGACTGAATCCTAGCACTGAAGGATGAGAACATTAATAGTCTCTCACTTATTGCGCCACCCAAACTCCACATTCTGATATATTTATATCAGGATAGAGTTAGATATAACTTTTTTTCATATTTTTTTATTATTTAAGTATGTCGGTGCAACACTTTTTTTGGGGAGATGTTGAAAGTTGGGACACATCCAACTGTGCTTAGGGCTTTTTCCAAACTCTGTGCTCAGGGATCACTCCTGGCTCAGGGGACTATGAATGTCAAGGATTAAACATGGGCTGACTTCCTGTAAGGAAAGGACCCTACCTGCTGTACTATCTCCTTAGCAATTCAGTGCAGCTTTAATTAAATCTTGTTACCTTTTGGCCTCTTTCCTTTATCTTTTTCTTCATCTCTAATTTGGCTGAATCTGAGAGTCCAGTAGTTCTTCCTACAGCTGCTCATGGATGCAGCACTCCTTTTAGTTTTTAAGAATGTCATATTTATTTTATTTTAATAACATCCTAAATTGGTACTTTTCCTTTCTTAAACATACATCATTATTTATTATGTAATCATTTGTTTGCAAAGGTGAAAAGGTTTGCATGTGGGAGTACGATATAACTACACTGCACCTACCATCCTGGCAACCAACCTTAGTTAGAAGACTCTCTTCCCCTTGGAACTTTGTAGACTGTTCCTCTGCTTGGAATGGAGTCTTACATTACTCTGGGGAAGACTGAGGTTAGATTGATTTTTCCCCTTCATTCTTAATAATTTGCTTTTACTGCTTGGAAGTCTGAAACACTCATTAGTATGCTTGAGTTCAACAGCCTGATGAGGCTATAGCTCAGTGTCAAACATTCTGAGAAAATTAGAAAGGAAGGAGGTGAGATCATCTTCCTTGCTCCGCAGCCGTTGCCAGAATTTCTGGGCCCATTCTCTTTTCTAAGACATTTTTGAAAAAAAGCCTTCTAAATAAGATGCTTAATCAGGTATTAGATGTGATACCATTTAGACTGGTGGGCGAAACAGCAGTGCATTATTTATTTATTTATTTATTTATTTATTTTGTTATATAGCTCTTTGAATATGAGCACAGATGTGGTGGTAGCTTTGTACTGCTAGGGACTTCAAATTTTTCTAAATGCTTGTCTGTAAAACTCTCAATGCATTACAATGTCACTTAGCTTTTATTTTGTACAACGTCCTCATCCAGACAGTACAGAGGAAAGAACAGAAGGAAAGGAATGACATCTGTTTCTCTTCTTTCTCTCTCTCTCTCTTATAGAAACGAAAGGTTCAAGTGATAGTTCTTTCTTGTGATGGCCTAGAAGAGTCCACTGGCCATAGAGAGTATCAAGAGGTTAGGGTGGGAGATAGACTCTATTCTGGGTAGCTCTGTGTGTATGTGTGTGTATGTGTGTGTGTGTGTGTGTGTGTGTATGCATGAATGTATGTTTGTGTGTGTAAATTAAGCAACTGGTTTCACTGTTTCACCAGAACTCTTCTTACCTAAAGGTAGGATGTAAAGCCATTCCAAGGAAGGGGTTCAGATGGTTTCCCCAATTCAGAGTGGGAGCACTTCCTGGAGTCTGCCTGTCTCCATCCTTCCTGTTTCCTCTTTATTTGTATCTGTACACATTTGCAGGATGGTTTCCAGAATTGTCAACTTCTCAGTCAAAACTGGGCAAAGGAAAGGGATATCCTTCCAGTTTGACTAACTGAGATTTGATGCATTTTCTGAGATCTCTTAAGTTGTTGACCACCCAGATGGCTTATCCTTATGTGGTAGAACCAGACAAGAGGTCAGGCCTTGCAGTAGCTCTGGGCACTTTATTTGCTCTAGAGTATTCTGTGTTTGTTTTTAGGGTTCAGTGAAGTTGGTTATAGTTGTAGTTGTTCTTGATAATTTTGGTTCCTATTTTAATTTGCTTACTATTTCAATCTCATTTTTTAGTAGTGAAGAAAGGGTAAATTTGTGGTATAGGGTTTTCTTTAATTACTGTTTTCATTTATGTTCTTTTTAGTAAATGCCCTCCAAACATTTCCTATTTCCCTCTTTACTAAATAATTACATTGATATTATTTCTTGTTTACCAATTTAACTAAAAATTTCCCATAGTCAGAGGCTCAGAATATGGCTTAATGAATTTTAAAAGTGCCTAGAGCAAGACTTAGGTCAACAGTTTAGTCCCTGGTGTGGCTATATGGCAAGATGATCCAACAGTTCTATGATCTGGAATTCTCAGAGTAGAAAACAAAACCCAAGTTGATAGCATGAAGAGCCTCACAAGAGGCTGGGGAAACTGGAACTCGGCTTGCCCCAGGCCTAGCTGACTATGGGGCCCCCGGGAGGACAGATGGGTTTTGGGAGTGGGCCCATCACCTCTGGGGGGTCCTGGAAGCAGCCAGATGAGACTCGCCCACCACACTAGCCACCACCTTCGCTGTCTGGATGCTGGGATACTACTTCAGGACCAGATTAACAGATCAAAACCAGTTAGATCCCAGGTAGGTGGCTCCCAGAAGCGGGAATCACTGGAAACTTCGTCAGATGGAGTCAGGGGGTCGGCCCTTCCCCCTCCATTTTGTCGAGCCTGGTGGCCCCGCCCAGGAGCTGCCCTGGGGCCACCAGCCATAGCATGAAGAGCCTCACAAGAGGCTGGGGAAGCTGGAACTCGGCTCCCCAGGGCCCAGCTGACTATGGGTACCCCTGGAGGACAGATGGGTTTTGGGAGCGGGCCCATACCTCTGGGGGTCCCGGAAGCAGCCGAATGAGACTTGCCCACCACACTAGCCACCACCTTCGCTGTCTGGATGCTGGGATACTACCTCACAACCAGATTAACAGAGCAAAACCAGTTTGAGCCCAGGTTGCGCTGCCTAGCGCGCCGCACGGTCCATTAAAATAGTGGAAACAGTAATGTCCTTTAATGTACTGCATTCTACGATGTGCAGTTAAGTTTGGAGGGAGGGAGAGATAAAGAGGAGAGTAATGACATACAGAACCCGTCAAGTAGTTGAGGTGTGGGAGGGGGAGGGAGGTGGGGACATTGGTGATGGGAGATGGATTTGGGTGGAGGGATGGGTGTTGGAACATTGTAGAAACAAAACTCTACATGAGCATCTTGCAATTGTATGTCTAAAATGGTGTAATAAAATTTTGGGGGAAAATAAATAAATAAATAAATAAATAAATAAACAAAAAAAATCTACCATATTACTGTTACAACTAATAAATTTGTCATGATGATGCAAGATTAAAAAAACCCCAAGTTCTTGTGTGTCTTACTCATCTATATCATGCTATATTACATCAACATTTTCATTGGCTATTATATTATAATACAGAAATAGCATTTCTGTATTATAATTTTATTATTTTTAAAATGTTACCTTTTTCATAAAAAATAAAGTCTTGAGGGAAGGGAAAATAAGTTATGCTCAGTCTATCATTTTGAATCAAAAAATAGAACTCAAGCCAAGTGTTTTGAGAACTTTCATTTAGCCCCAGAAATGCTACTTAAGAAACTGCCTGCCATCTAACTCATCCTATGGGTAACCCTGGTCCTACTGTGTTCTCAAAATTTATCTCTAATGTTTGCATTCCACAGAGCAAAACTTATATGCCACTAAACCAAATATCTGGAAAGTTCATCTTTCAGCTGCTGCTGGGAGATGGGTTGTTATGAGCCCATAGATGATTTATCACTTAATAAATCCTATGTACTGAGATGTTGCCGTTGGATAGAGATAAGCAAAAGAGAAATTTAGGTGTGAGGATGTCTTTTCTTCATACGGAAGATAAGAGGTGCCGTGCTGTTACAGAGAATTCCATACCAAGAAGGGTGTGAAAGGAATTTCTTTTAAGAGAGAATTTGAATACACTAGCCTTCCAAATTATTATTTTAGAAGAAAAATCTGTTGGTAGAGTAAACCAGTCACTCATTTTGTCTCCTCATTACATATTCCTCATTCTCTCATTCTATTCCTCTTCTCTCATTCTAGCCTGCTCATCACGATTCCTTTATTTAGTACCTACAGGGCTAAGAACTAGTCAGTGCTATGGACACTATCGTGAGCCTAATAAATATATCACTGCCCTGTCAATTTTCCATGGGCAAGTACATATGTAAATAAAATTAGTAGGAAAAGTATGCAGTGTACTGAACTGTGATAAATTCCACGGGAGTGAAGAAAATAAGTAGAGATAGGAATACCTCTGGAGAGGGTCAGCATTCTGATAACTGAGACTCTTGATGATTTCGCCACATGGACACAAACCTCTTCCCCTTGAAGATTTGGATAGCTGGGATGCTTTGGGTTCTAAAACTTACAAAATATTGTGTATATAAATATTAACATATAATAGCAAAATATATTAACATATCATCAGTTTGTAATAAACTAATATATTACCAATTTCCAAATAGTCTGTAATAAAAAGCCATGAAAGAATATTCTACAATATAAAACAAATTATTGTGGATTTACTATAGGGGCATGACTTGAGTGGTGGTTAGGAAAATGGAGACAATGGTTGAGTGAGGGTGGCAGTGGTGGTGAAGTTGGGTGTTGGAGGAGATGGGATTGATGTTGAAAGTCTGTAATAAATCATTGTAAACAACTTTGTAAACCACAGTGTTTAAATGAAGTGGAGAGGAAAAAAAAAGTTGCAAAATAGAACTAAAAAATTCAAAGCGACTAAGTATTAAGGAAAGTTCAAATAGAAATACTCAAAATATATGAGAAGTCTGAAAATTTCCTCACTGAACTCACAGGACTTGTTCTCATTCACATAAGACCTCCTAGATGCCTATTCTCTGGACCCAAAGGAATGAAATGCGAATGTTCATTTCTTACCTTTTTATCAGCCTCCAGGTGAGGATATTACCTTTCAAACCAATAGCCAGGAGTCTCATCTTTGCCATCTCATTTGAGATGTCAATTTTTTTTATCTTATTTGATGCCTCTCCCTCCACTGTGACTAGTTTCTAGTCTGAGAGACTCTCTCTTTCCCATTCCAGAAGCACAGTGTGTGTGATCCCACTTACTTTCTATAGAAGTGTAGCTTTCCAAAAACTAGAAATTAGCTCCCATTTGACCCAGCCATACCATTTCTGGGAATATACTCTGGGAAGCCAAAAACACACAGGAAAAACACCATCTGCACTTTTATGTTCATAGTAGCACTGTTCACAATAGCCAGAATCTGGAAACAAGAAGAGTGCCCAAGAACAGATGACTGGATAAAGAAACATTGGCATATCTACACAATGGAATGCTATGCAGCTGTTAGGAAAAACGAAATTATGAAATTTGCCTATAAATAGATGGACATGGAGAGGATCATGCTGAGTGAAATCAGCCATAAGAAAAAGGACAGATATAGAATGATTGCATTTATTTGGGCATGCATGTATATGCATATATATTATGATACAAATATCTAGGGCCAGGCAAAACATGGATTAGGAGATCTTGTCAATAGGTGGAATCAACTGCAAGTGTGTGGGAGTCAGAGGTTAGGTAAGACAGAGAAGGGAACAGTATGCTTATAATTGTTGGAAATGATAATACCAGCCTAGAACTGAGCATTGAGTATAGGCAAATGGACATACATGATGACCTCTAAATGTATGTATTGAAAGCCACATGTGTAAGAGAAGGGAGAGAGAGAGAGAGAGAGAGAGAGAGAGAGGCAAAGTGCCTGCCATAGAGGCAGGCTGGGGGAGTGGGGAGGGAATTGGGGATGCTGGTGGTGGGAAATGTGCACTGGTGGAGGGACGGGTGCTGGAACACCATATGACTGAAACCCAAACATGAACATCTTTGTAATTTTATATCTCAAGGCAGTATAATAAAATAAAAATAAAAAATAAATATTTATTTAAAAAGGAGTAGCTTTGCTCTTGCAAATTGTGGTCACAACACAGCGACTACACACATGCTACTGGGCTTCAAATTTGTAGGGTCATGGGTCAATTCACGCTGTGCCATTTAGAGCCAATGGACACTTTAGTTTTTTCTTACACAGAGACTAGAAGTCACGTGTTAGGTATAATAATAAGAGGCAATACTTTGGATCATCTGAAGCCCTGTTAGAATAGACTGTCTCGCAGAGGCTAGACATACAATAGAGTCAACATAAGGAAACGTGTAACTTTATGTGTTAAGTCATTATACTTGGGCCTTAATTTCCTATGGACATTTTAGCAATGTTGACAGATACCAGGTCTATTAGTGAAGTGAGATCATAGCATAACTTGTATCACTTGTCTTCCCATTGATCATCTATTTGCCCTGAATGGGTCTTTCTAATATGCTAAGATTACTTTCTGGTCTGGTTTTCAGGCTTCATGGTCATCACAGTCTTCTGAATGACGTTTTGTGAAACCTGCAGGGTGCATTCACCTTTACCCCTGGGTCTTTTCCCCTCAATCCACACTGGAAAGCAAGGCTAGCTTATATGTCTAACTCTATAATTGTACACTGTTACTGTTTTCAAAACCTTACAATGGGAATACTGATCATCTTGTTAAAGATGTCAGTAGGTCTGTAGGGTGGCCTGGCATTCTATATTTCTTTTTCATTTTTTGCTTTTTGGGTCACACCTGGCAATGCTCAAGGGTTACTACTGACCCTGAACTCAGGAATTACACCTGGTTGGTCCTTCGGGAACCATATGGGATGCTGGGGATCAAACCCAGGTCAGCCCCATGAAAGACAAAGACCCTACCTACTGTACTATCATGGGTCCCGAGATTCTTTATTTCTGTCACGTGGGTGAAATAGCGGTTACTATTTCTTTGGCCATGTTGCCTAAACAGGTACCATGTGGGCACTTTATAAGTTAGTGCGGTGCTAGGAAGTGAAGTAAGCAATTGAAAAAATGCAACATGATGAATCCTGGACTCATCACTCAATCGCCCTAAACTTTGGAATCTTCCTTTATAAAGTAAGAATTATTACAACTACCTAACAGGGCACTTTGAAAATAACAAATACTAGTATAAAGAAATACAATGCCATCACCAAAGAAGAGTCCTTCAATGTGAAACTGGCTTTCTCTTAAAACAACAGGATTGGTTCATAGGAAGTTTATGGCTAAAAAAGTTTCGTCAATGTGATCATACGTTCTCATTTATATTCTTTTGCAATATTTCTTGGAATGTTAAGAGAAAACAAAGGATCAGGAGGTCTTGTCAGTGGGTGGAATATACCACAAGTGTGTGGGAGTCAAAGGTTAGGTAAGACAGAGAAGTGAACAATGTGATAACAATTGTTGGAAATGATAATAACAGCCTAGAAGTGAGCATTAAATGTAGGCAAGGGATATATATATATATATGTATATATATATATATATATAACCTCTAAATGTATGCATTGCAAGCCACATGTGTAAGAGAAGGGGGAAGAGAGAGAGAGAGGCAAAGTGGAGAGGGGAAGAGAGGAGAGGGGAGGGAATCAGGGGACATTGGTGGTGGGAAATGGGCACTGGTGGAGAGATGGGTGCTGGAACACTATATGACTGAAACCCAAACATGGAGGTATAATACAAAAAAATAGGGGCTGGAGCGATAGCACAGTGAGTAAGGCGTTTGCCTTGCAAGCGACTGATCTGGCTTTGATTCCCTGGTATCCCATAGCACCTCGGTCCCCCAGCGCCCGGGAGTAAATCCTGAGTGTAGAGCCAGGAGTAGCCAACCCCTGAGTATTGTTGGGTGTGACCCCAAAAGAAAAAAAATAAAAAAGAAGAAAGCAAACAAACAGAGGAAAAGAAGAAAAGAAGTCAATTTTCATTACTGCCTGATATACTTCATGGGGCTCAGTACCACTCTGCTGAAAGCTGTCTTCTTTAAAGTTTGTCAACTCTCAAGTTAAAAAGCTTATTAAGGAGGGAGGGAATCTGGGGTTATTGGCAAGGGGCTGGGGTCACGGTGGTGGGATTATAGGCGGAACATTGTGTGACTGCAACCCTATTGTACACAATTTTGTAAATCATACTGCCTAATTTTTATTTATTTAAAAATATCTGCTTAAGATCCCTATGGACATAGTTTAGGGAAGTGAAGGAAATTTTCACAAACCCTATTTTTTATACACAATACAATAACTGTAATTGTCACTGGGAAGTAGAAAGTAGAATGGTATGAAGTCTATCTAATTTGCAAAGAGATATCATGCAGTTGAGTCTAGTCGGCTGTTAGCAAGTAAGCAGGGAAAACAGGAAATTGGACAATAGTTTTTATACTTTAAATTGAATGTTTTTGTCCATATGACACATTGATTTCTTGAATTTGAGGAAAAACCATGCAGTGATAATCAAAGCCAATAGGAAGAGCTTAACAATTTAGGGTTAAGAAAGGTGAAAATAAGAAAAGTCCATATTTAAGGTTTTCTCAAACAATGATATTGTATCAGTCCATGGCTCTGGGCGTTTTGTTTTCTTTCCAGAAATTATTTCTGGATTAATCTGATAGACTTGCCAGGCATCATGTTTTCTGGAAACATAGGTAGAATTCAACTTCAGCAAAGTGATGATCTGGCTCTGATTATATCTCTGGCTCTCTATTTTTTTTTTTTTTGGTAAGCAGAGAGAGATGTAAAATTCACTCAATAGGAAAAATGTCCTATTCTTGCTTAACTTTTGAAGATGCCAAATCCATAGGGTGTAGAGAAAAGTAAAGATATTGATTCACTGTGAAGAGCTGTACAGCCATCTACTCTGGCTGGTGTTCCTGTTCTTTCAGAACTGTTTTCCTATAGTCAGAGGAAAGTAAATATAGAATTGTTTGCCTATGGATAATGGGGATTAGGGTAGATCAATCTTATTGTAACAAGCTTGCTAAAGCTCTGCATGCTTTGGTTTCCAGCTACTTTTGTCTTTGTTGCTGCTCGGTTGATGCTATTATTATTATTACTACTATTATTTTAGTTCTAGATGGAATATTTTCCCCCCAATAATTACCAGTCAGTTACCTGTGTTGTATTTAATATGCCAAATACCAGTAACAATTATAGACCTCATTCCCATGACCTGATGGAATGGTTTGAGGCTCTTTATGTTCCTGGAGCGGGCAGATGCCCTTGGGCTATATCGCATGTGACAGGACATATTGAGATGTTCCTGGTGGCCCCTCGAGTAAATCGATGATCTACGGGAAGTCAAGTGATCAAATGATCAAGTGTAATATCATGCTCAATTTTGCTCTATACTTAAATTTAGCATAGGTGTATGCATAAATACTCTTAGATTTGCTATTTTCTACAAAAATAAAGCTTACTCCAGAAGATATTGGTGAACTTTGTTTAAAAGACCTCTGTATTAAATGGACTATAGAACACTTTACACAAAATTGAGCATTACATTGTTCATTTTTATGTCAAATTCTGTATTCTAGTACTTAGGGTTGATATTCTAGTCTCAGAATATGTCTTCTTAATCTTCTCTTTACTCAGATATTATTTTTAAAAAGAAAGCTTAAAAATCTTGAAAGTTATTTGAGTCTGGAATATTAGCAATTCTTTTCTCATGAGATCCAAACTTCAGCAACCATTTTTGTAAAGTGTCCATCAAGATGGCAGTCTGGAACTGGTATAGCGGGTGGGAGAAGGAACCTGGGAATACTGGTGGAGTGGAATGAAGTTGATACTGGTGGCCCGATTGATGACGGAACATTGCATGCCAAAAACTCAACTATGAATAATTTTGTAATTCACAGATTCTAAGAATATAATGTTTTTTTGGGGTGAGGGGGAGGCCTTTTCTTTTTTCAAAAGGAGGGAGCTTCCCCACTCTTCATTGCAGGACACAGTATTACAGCTTCGCCCTCTGGGTGCTCAGCAGCAAGTAAGTCTTGTTGCACTTCAGCTGTGAGTTCAAGAGCTCCATGCTTTTTCTCCCTTGTGGCTCTTGCCTTTGTTCCCCTCTCTGGGAACTGTGACTTACCTAAGACCAATTTCTTTAACAAGAACAAAGCTAATATAAGAAAAGTCATCAGGTTTGGGATATTTTATGAAAATGTTTAATTCAACTGTTTCTTTGGAATGTAGTAGTCATAGTTTGGAACTTAAGTTACAATTCAGTTCTATGTGTTTTTTATGCTACTCAGTGTCTGAGAATACAAATGTCATTTAAAGTTAAGGCTTCGCTGTTCATTTTGAAACAACAATTTACAAGTGTCATATTGTCATAGAAAATAAAAATTTCTGTAAAAAAAATTTGCACAAAATTTTATGATGGTACAAAACATGAAGCAATAATATACCAGTAAAATGAAAACATTTTACTACAGAAGGTTTATAGATTTCAATAAAGAAAAAATATGTTATTTTACAACTTTAAAAATTACGAAACAATCTAAAACAATATAAACTGAACATTCTTGTAACACTGCCTTTACAAATTAATAACTTTATAAACATATAATTTTTAAATATATTTATCAGTGCAAGATACTTTAAAATTTAAAGTTTCAGTATCATTTTTCCTTGGCTGAGGACAACTCAAGTCTGTTGCCTTTAAAAAAAAAAGACTTACTTAGTGCTTTTGTCCTGGTATGATTATAACTAACTGAAAGAATGTCTCTGGGGACAAAAATCTATTCTTCTTTCATAGTGATCGATACTTTCCTGGAAACAAAGGCATTCTCAATCCAATTAAACCAAGATGAATGGACTGTCCATTCATGATGCAAATATGACTCCCACAAATGAATCTGAATGAGACCTACAGAAATGCAGGAAGGGAGAAAATCTGAAAGTTCTATTTACAAAACGGCATGACCCAAACACAGAAAAACAACCAAATCTTCTTTGGGGTAACTCATCGGCTGCCTGATGAGTTGTTTTTTGTTTTGTTTTTGCTTCTCTGTGCTCTAGGTTTGAGTCTTGCCAGTCCTAAGGCAGCCTTTATTTTTCTTTTGGTGAACCATCGGAAGTTTCTAGAATCGTTCATCCACATCTATGTTTTTTCAGGGTTGCTACTGAAAGAATTAAAAAAAAAACATTTCTTTTGACTTTACTATATTTTCCCTCTTTTCTTATCTTAAAATACTTCACCCCCCAGGCACCAGGATTTATAGTTTCTTCCTTAAATTAACTGTTCTTTCTGCCACTTCCCTTGTCTGACTGGAAACCAAAACAAGAAGGTTCTCATGGGTCATGTTTTACATATTTAGATGAAAAAAATCTCACGATTTTGATATTTAGGGAATTTTATTTAGGCCTTCCTTTTGGATCTCATTTGAAGGCCAATTAGTAGCATTCCTTCCCTCAATATCTAACTATGTTTATTAAATGAACATTTTTATCAAAGGCTGTTTTGATTGGAACAGAAGGACAGATGGCTCAGGAAAAAAGATACTGTCACTTTAACCAGTTAACAAGAAAGCCAAAGTTAGACTTTGGAGGGCAAAGTTAGAAATTTCCCTTATTTATTTATTTTTGAACATAAAGTCTAGTAAAATTGTTTGCCATTGCCAGCAGGTTAAAGCTGCAAGTTTCTTTTCTGGACAATGGCAAATGCTTAAATTCTAAGAGAGAAAAGAGAGAAGAGAAAGTTTACATTTGAAAATACATTCCATATGAAAGAACAATAAGAGAGAATATTGCAGCTTTATACAAAAGGGTCAAGAGACATGAAATTCAACTACAGAAAAAGCAGAACGATTAAGCCACATTGCCAAGTCTTCAGAGCCCTTGCCTTCCTGGGGGCTGACATCTCACACTAAAATATACTTTCTTTTTTAGTCAGTGGGCCACCAGGCTTTGATTAAAGAGGCGGGCTTTCACCAGCAAGAAACAGAGCGGGTCGTTAATGTAACACAATGAGAACCAGTACAAACAAAAGGCACTTGAGAGGACATAGACTAGCCAGTGCCAAGGATCTTTTGTTGTGGTTGTCGGCAGCACACCCAGTCGCCAGCAGTGTTTGGTGATGGCACAGTTTTCTGTATGGAGTTCACAAGCACGAGGATTAATACAACACTGGAAAACATCAAGAAAATTTGACGGTATTGCTTCAGAAACAGAGCTGACACACTATACTGGTACTGAGTCTATAGTACTTTAAAATCAAACATCCTAATCCTTCTTTGCCTACACACCACGCGGCAGTTATACATAGATACGGCTCCTGGAGTCACTAAAAGCGCTCACTCTACTATATTCTGGGCACTGGGCTACAGGTAGCATGTCCATCAAAAGGGCCCCACTAAATACACTTGGTGCCAGCATCTTGGATTTTGCACAGTTTCCAAAAAAGAATCCATAAAAGGGAGAGGAGAGAGAAGAGGTGGGGGAGTCAAAATGAACTATCAAGTCGATCATACTTGGTCTCAACACCAGCATCGGGTTAGTCAACTGAAACCAACAGAACCAAAGCTGACTGTACATGATTCCGATTGTTAACACAGCTAACTTGTTCATGTCTGTCGGCCATACTCATCGAGCTCCTGAGAAAAGCCTGGCTCAGCGTCATCAACGCACTTCCCAGCCTGTACAGTGAAAGAAGGTCAAGAGTTCCCCAGCTTGCTCAACTTCAGTCCTTCCACTTCAGTTCTCTGACTGGTCTGTTCACCCCTGTCTACCTTCATGCCTCCGAATAAGTACTCTGTGTATTCAGTTTGTCTTTTTTCAACTTCACACCATCCACAAGTTCAAAGTTATAGTTCTCCAGGGCAGATAAGTTTCTTTCGGACATCCCATTGTGCCAACAGGCACAGTACAGCACAACCCCACAGACGGCACCCAAGAGGACCCCCAGGGCACTCATGGCAATAATGGTAATGAGGATGGGATCCAGAGTCTTCAGCACATTGCCGGGTTTCCTGGAGATGTTCTCATCACCTTCTCCTGTGCCCTCATATCCAGGGGTGCTCCCTGGGAAGAAAAAACAAAACTGGCTCCATGAATGCTGTCAACATATGAAAAGAAGACAGAAACAGGAAATAGCAAGGCAAATGGAATAGATATCATGCTCCAGTTTATCTGCTTTCTTCCAAAACTGGGCATTTCTGAAGTGGGGCTTGACTTCACCATGGCTGGGCAACACCAATGTTTCTGTTTGACTCATTGTTGGGATCATAGCATGGGATGAGAAAGGATAATTGGTGCTGTGATTGTGTTGAAAGCTGAGCACAAGGAAACCACTGATTCTTAGTAAACAGAGAAGGTTAACTTCTAATATAATTCAGATTTCATGCAAGTCATCATCTGTGCTGGATTGTAATCTATGTTTATAGTACTTGGTTAGATATGTGGTCATTAAACTTTGCAAAAAATGCTTAGTTACATATTTGTCTAGTTGGGGGGGGATTAAAACATTCCCTATGCATATCCCTAATCTCCAAACCAGCCAAGAGGAAACCCTTCCAGCTGCCCTTTCATATGGCGCCAGTGTATGCCAACACAATCTATCCACATGTTTGTTCTTCCACTCAGAACATCTTTAAATCAAACGCATTCTGCCCTCTGCTCCCAGCCTACGCTCATTTTACTCAAGAAGGTGAGATCTCTGTACCCAAGGGAATGCTGCTGTTACTTGAAGTGGGTTATGACTCAAATCTAGAAACCATGTCTGCTGTCGAATGGAATACGCTTAATAATCAGCATCTTTGCCGCCTGGATGGATTCAGCAGAGACAGTCACACTGCTTTGCCATTCAGCCACTGGGGAAATGTCTTCTTTAGAGTGGAACATGAGAAATTATTAACACGGGAGCTTTGAGCCTAATTACCTGGTACTAGAAATGAGACTAAAATGTTAATATGCAACATGCTTAGTGTTTATTTAATGGTGTTCCGATCAACAAGGATTACAATCAAGGAAAACTGAAAGTATGAGATGCAAGTCCTTTAAATGGGCAAACAAGCGGGGGGCATATTAATATTCTCTTGCTTGATGATACATGGTTTTGAAACAATCGCTGATGAACTTCACAGCTCAGTGTGAACCACTAACTAAGCTGAGTTACATGTCACTATTTCTAACAGCATACTAGAGTGCCAGATTTATCTACCTCTAGCAAGTTCATGTCTAGCAGTAGAAGGACTATATTTCTCATGATGACTGACAGAGATGATGGCACAGTATAGTACTGTCAGCAGCATCTAGATGTGAGAAACGTCAGGGAAAGTGCCTAGGAACTCACGATACAGTCTAGTAGGGAATAAGATAGCTGGTAAATGGTTTATGCTTGGTCATAAAGCAGCACTCACTGAAAACATACACGTTGAAGTTAATCATTCTGAAGTCTGAGGCTACCACCCAATCGGACATGCAATTTAAGACTTGTCTGCTCATCTGTGAAATGGAAATAACAGGCCCTGAGGATAAAATTAATATATGTGAAGTCCTTGGAATGTACAAGCTCTTTAATAAATCCTTCTCATCAGCATCATCATTATTGACTCTTGATGATGACAAAACTAGGGTTTAGTGAGAATTCAACTTACAAAAGTCTGGCTGCAGTCCTTTAAAGATCATAGCTGGATAGCAACAGGACAAGAATTTGGGCTGGTTTCAAATTACTGTATGAAAATCATTGTAGGTCTTTGAGTAAGTCTACACTGGTTTCCTGTTGACAAGGTTGTATAGTGTTTCACTTCATTTGCCACTGAGTTCTTTTCCCTGCTCATACAAGAAAGGGTCAGTCCCACACACACAGTTGGATGTGGCAATGCTGCTCCCTAAGTCTTTAGGGCACTGGAAGAGATTGTTGTGGGACAGCAATCTGACCCACTATGTAGCTCATGGGGCCTAGGGTTACATAGGACAGAGATTTTCATTTGTTTTTAACAGTTTTGATAGATCAGTTTACCAGATTTCTAGAAAGTTTTTATATAAACATGCAAAGAACAGTAAATTTTGTTTTAAAGTTGGTCATCAAGAAAAAAGTTACCTGTTTCATCAATTTTATTTTCTTGATTCTTTTTATCCAAGTCTGCTGGTTCTGACAAGTTAAACAAAATTAAAATAGATATTTAAACTGTTGAAATACAAAGATGCAATGCACTAAAACTACTACATAAGTACACACACAGAGAAAGAGAGAGAGATAATGCACTTTGCTGGTGCACAGTTTTAGTATACTCTGATCCCACCACAAAACAGGTGAATGTTGAAATCAGAGTTAATGTAACTTTAGGTTGCAAAACTATTAACAGAAGGTGTTGGTTTAAGAGAGTTAAGGGTGGAGACAAATGATTTTGGTATCTAAAATGTGGGGAAAAGCTGTTGAAAACAGGAAACAGAAATGGGGGGTGTGCATCTTGCTACCATCCTGTGCTTTTGTACATAGTTGCTTTCTAATTTTGATGAGCATACTTTTTATTTTATAAACAGTGTGTTAATTCTTTGAGGCAAGAAACGGTGACTTGTGTCTTAATTTTTAAGAAAAGAAGAAGGAGGAGCTTCTGGGGGGCCAGAGAAGGTATCTAAGGACTATTCATGGCTATACCCCAACATTTAAAACAGTATTCAAGGATCTCAAGAAATGTTAGCTCTATTAGTGCATGAGTAATAAATAAAGTTGATAATCTCACAGTACCTAGGGCTAAGTATTCAAGAATACATATCTGATGAATAATTATACAATCATATTGGGCCTCTTATTGGTATAGCAATAAAAAAGTTTTTTTTTGCATTTTTTTGTCTGTATTTAATGGTCAGAATAAAAAGTTTTTATGTGTGTGGTTGTACCTTTCTGAGTACAATAAGTAGGAATTAATTCTGAAAAGAAGACCAGTCACAGGAAAAAAGAAAAAGGTTCATGAAGTCATCCAGGCTACCTACATATGCACTGAGGCATAAGTAAGCTGTTTTGTGTATAGTAGATTGTCAGTTAAAATTTGTTGAACAGCAATTGAACTTGTTTCTTTGTTTCAGTTCACAGAGTTTTGTCATGTATTCCAAAAGCATCACCATCATCACTCTTCCCTTTTAGCCACACCTGGTAGTGCACAGGGCTTACTGCTAGCACTGTGCTCAGGGATCACTCCTGTTAGGCTCGGGGACTGTATGGGGTCCCTAACCTGATGTATATCTCCCAGCTCCACCATCATCATTCTCAATTCAGAAAGAAAGAAATAGTATTACAGGCACTATTAGCTAAGTGAAAAGCATTTTTTGAACAGCAGTATAGACTTGGAAGTAATGAAAAAGCAGTTATTAAATATTAAACCTTATCATATTCTCTGATAATTTGCTAGGGGTTATGGGCATTAAATAAATTTTCTTATAAAATATGAAGAACTTATTCATTGCTCTTTAGTTCTCCACTTTTTCAATTGATACTTGACCAAATTATTGCCATGTTAGGAATCAAATATATGCTATATGTTGTATGATAAAAAGCTTTGTAAATTGCTAGAACAGCATAAAACTTACTACAGTCAACAAGCTTTCTTTGTCTTCAATTTATCCAATAGAATTATTCTGTTTTGCTATAATTAACAACCTATTATATGATATAAAACAAAAGCTTAAGTATAGCAAGTGGAGTTTAAGACTAATTATGTGCTATTACATTGTCATTAGTGATGCTATTTAAAATTAGGTGTATCAAGAACTAGGCCATTTGAATTTATTTTCTATGCCATACTTTTATATATATATATATATATATATATATATATACATAGAGAGAGAGAGAAAGACAGAGAGAGAGAGAGAGCAGGTTGATAAAATCCTAAACTTTAAAAATGCTAGGCAAAGTCCCTAATTTTCATTAGTTCTTTTAAGTCATTTCAATTATTTTTAGTCAGAAGTATTTACTTAATCCTTCATAAAGCAAAGAATTATGACTTCTATGATTCATTAACAATACAATCTTAACTCACAGTAATAAAAATTTTCAAAAGCCCGTAGCTTTGTTTACATTCACAGATATTGGTAATTATCCAGATGTGTGTTTTCTATTTGCATAAAAATATTTTGGCCTGGTGGTTATAGACCAACAGGTATAGGCTTCTTTATATTTCATGCTGTTCTGTAATTTCACAGCTACCAATCAGATATTCTAGACAAATTAGGTTAATAATGGAGTGGCTAGTGGTAAAATAACCCAATTTTATGCCTGCTACATCAGGATGTACATTGCATAAGATTTACTTACAGGCCACATTAAAATTCTAAGCTTAAATGAGCAAGGTAAAGACTATTGCTTGAAAAGAATTATCCCAGGCAAGAGCGTCATTGGTTTCTACCGCAGCCCCTACTTACTTGCACAGTCCTCTTGTGAAATGTGGTTATTAATACTGATATCATCCACCAGCGATTCCACCAAGGTTTCCTTTTCCGATTTCACCCTCAAAAATAACCTAACAAAACGAGATCCCTTTCAGTGTATTTTAATGTTCAGTCCCAAATAACAGTTTTAACAAATGCTTGTTCAGCTCAAGCTATGACACAGAAATCCAATTCATGAGATTTCACATAAGCACTTTGTGACTTTACACTCTGCATATCAATCTATATTAACTGCCTGGAGATGGAATAAAATGCCTCCTTCTAGACTCTTTTTCTAATACAAAAAATTTAAAAGTGGAAAAAGCCATGAATAAAAGGAATGCCACATTGTGAGAGGAGCCTTGCCCGGTTTTCTCCATGAATTGATCTTATTCTGGCATAGGGGAGATAGTGAGCTTACACAGCTGAGATGATCATTACTGCAGAAAGACTTAAGGTTTGGGAAATATTGGCAATGTTTTGGGAAAATTTCCTATGTTACCCTCCTTCATGCAGTCTTGGAGAATCTTACCCCAGTGTACCTGAAGCACATATGCCCTCCCAACCTGGGGAAGGAGCCGTACCTGGTAAAGTTTCAGAGATTTGTGGAGTAGGACACGCCCCTCTTTCCAGTGATCTCCTTGGTGTCCAATGGCCATCCAGACCAACTGGTCATATTCCTCTGGCTTCTGGTAGCGAAGTTTAACTCTCAATGTGCCCACGTGTGAACCAGACATGTGATACCAGAAGGTCATGCAGTGGGCTGAGTTTTGGGAATAAACCACTGGGCTCACCAGACGAGCCACTTTGCCTTTTTGATTTTCATCAGCTTGAGAATAGATAAAGTTGCCATCTCCTGCTGTGACAAAGAACCGCATTAGGGAGAAGGACCCAACTGACCATACCTTTGACTCTTCATGTTTTGGTACCCAAATCTTCTCTCCCAGAGTGATCACCCAGTTTCAGAATAAAGGGGAGCAAGGGATTTTTTGGGGAGCCCTCAGGCTCTGGTCTGAGCTTCTGAGAGTGAACATTTGATCGAGGAAAGATGGCAGAGCAATACTAAGTAGATTTACTACTTATTTGTTTTATACCATTTGGGGCCACACCTGATGGTGTAGGGAGGGAAGTGACTCTCAACTCAGTGCTCTACCATGCTGGGGATCAAACCCAGGACCTCTGTATCTTCACATAAGCCTGTTAAGCTATCTCCAGGTCCCTTAAGCAGCACAAATTGGAATATGAATCATTTGGAATGTACTCGCCGACGGATGTAAAACCATAGTATAGTTTGCCTTTATAGCCTGTCAAGCAGACTGCAGAGGCCATAGTTGCAGAGGCTATGCAACTATTTTCGTGCAACTTTAAGCTTATACTCATGTGAACTGACAGCCAATGGACTATTTTGTTTGTTTTGGGGCCACATTTGACAGTGTTCAGGGCTTATTCCTGAGGTCTCTGCATGCAGGGATCATTACTGGCAGGGATGGGGGATTGTATATGGTGCTTGGGATGGAATTTGGCTCAGCTGAATACATTGCAAGCTCCTTAACCATTACACTATTGCTCTGTCCTGTCAATGGACTCACTGAAATGTTCTATTAGCTGTCAACTGAACAGCAGAGCTTCTGGTTGATTTAGTAGTGATAGTGACTTTAGCCACTATATTGTAATAGCCAGTGATTTATTATTATTATTATTATTATCATTATTATTATTATTACTATAATAATAATAATAATTATTATATTATTGGTCACACTGGCAATACTCAGGGACTCTACAATCAGGAATTACTCCTGGAGGTGCTTAGGGGACTAATTGGGATGTTGGCGATCAAACCCAGGAGAGCTGTGTGCAAGGCACATACCCTACCCACTATACTACCACTCAAGCTCCAGAAATAGTGATTTTTTTCTAATAATCTAGTCCCCTCCCACTCTACTGTCCAAATGCAAAGTATTTCCCCTTAGTTTCCCGTAACAACTTATAAATTCCTTAGAGATACTTAACAGCTTGAAAATCTTAAGACCTGTCACTGTTTGATGTGGTCTTCTGGTTCAAGGAGAGGCAAGGTTGCATTTTTGAGGCTTATGAGAACGTGCCATTTTGGCAATGTAGACACTTGTCAAGCTGTGAGAACTTATTCTTGGCTTTGCTTTTAATTACCCCCAGTGGGAACATTTCTTCCTGCCACCACCTGGTCTAAACACACAACTCACGTTTCACTGTTTGCTCTGCAAATAGAAATCACCTACCCTAATGTCTCACCTGATGTAAGTGTGAATCTAAGACTCGGGCCTCAGTGGGCAAAGCGCACTGCCCAAGAGGCTTGTGTGTTTGTGTGTTACTTTGTCACTGTGCATCCGTGGGCACATCCTTGCACCTGTATGCTTGTGTCACCTGCGTCTAGGTGGAAGGGGTCGTGCCAGCAGGCAGCTTTCTTTCTTCACCTGGATATCTACAGAAGGGGACTCCTAATCACTGTCTGTATCATTGTCTTCCCGTTCATCATTGATTTGCTCGAGCGGGCACCAGTAACATCTCCATATGACCTGTCTCATGCAAGTAGAGCACAAGGGCACCTGCTTGCTCCAGGAACATAAAGAGCCTCAAACCATTCCATCAGGTCATGGGAATGAGGTCTATAACTGTTACTGGTATTTGACATATCAAATACGACATGTGTAGCTTGCCAGGCTCTGCCATGCGGGTAGCATACTCTTGTAGTCATCTAAAAAAATCCAGCATTTATTGATGAACCATGTGGCTGCTTGTGGCGCGCGAGCCAGGCTACACTTCATAAAATCTAGGGATGGCATTTAACAAAGAAATCATAGCCCTCGGAAGATGTCTGAGGAGGGATCTCTGGCACTCATTATATCCAGCCACTACTCCAGCAATTAACTAAACAGTGGCCATCTTTCGGTGGGACTTACTGACTCGAGAAGGACATCAGCCCGGCATGTGGACAATTTAAAAAAACCTTTCTTGCCTCTGCCCCACTTGCATATTTGGGGGTAAAAAGACAAGTCGTAGATATTGCAGAGAGGAAAGGCATGTACTGAGGCTACTGCTGCTTTTGGTTTCCCTGCCTCGGGTTCCAGTTGGCAGAAAATCAGAGAAAACTGGAGGTGGGAGGAGGAGGAAGACGGCCTCAGGAATCCCTGCTCTTCTGCCTGCTCCCATTGTGGTTCTTGAAATATTTCCTCCTGTTTTGCTTCCACTTAAAATTCTTGGGCCAGGGAGAACATCCAAAGGGTGGGGTAGCACAATAAGGGCATCATTCTGTTGGCCCTCAGCAGCCCTTAGGAGGCTCCCAAATGAAAGCAAACTACTCAGTAGCACCTCCCTGTGTTTATCAACAGACAGATCCTTTTTGCTCAGTACTGGAGGCCCATCCCCTACCACTGAGCTAAAGGCTTCACACAGAGAATCTCTCCAGGGCCTGAGAGATATGCTCCAGTGGGTAAGGTGCTTCCCCTTGCAAGCAGCCAAACCAGGCTCGGTCCCCTGCACCACGTATGCCCACTCCACCCCCACCCCTGAGCATAGCCAGAACTGACTCTTTAGTCAAGTGTCAGGAGTAAGTCCAGAATACTGCCAGGTGTGGTTCACAAACCAAATAAACAACAACAACAACAACAACAACAACAACAACAACAACAACAACAACAACAACAACAGTAGAACCCCAAAACCAAAGCCAAAGGAGTCTCCCGAACCACAGCCTTTGCAATTAGGACTGTCATGGCATCTGGCATGGCAAATGGCGTGTGCCTGTGCCACTCGACTCCTTACTGAAGCTCTCAAGGCAGGCCTGCTTCCCCGTCTCTCCTCTGATTGATTGCTCTGACTATTATTTTTCTTTGACTGTATTGCTTCAGCCAATAGCACTGTCACGTTTCCCATCACAGTCAGACTGTGAGAGCCTCAAAATGCACTGTCACGCCATCTCTGTATCTTTAGAACCCAATGTGCTTTTATAGCCTCCCCGAGCAAGAGGCCTACCCCATTTGTTCAATGAGCCAGTTTCAGGACTGCTCTGTAAGGAGCTTCGCAGCTTCACTGTTAGAAGTCAAAGGCAGAACAAAGGGAGATACCTTTAAATCCACCCACAATGCGGCAGCAGGCTGATTTGCTTAGTGGCAATTGCAGAGGAAAGGTCTGATTTGCAAAGTACCTTGGACTTTCCAATGGTAGTCTGTGTGTGTGTGTAAGCTATCTGTTCTTTATATCTAGGTTTCCCCCTCCCCCATGTTAACAAGTTCTTGCCTTTTAAATGTCGGCCTCTCCCAGATCTCTCAGCAAATGATTGTGCTTCTAGTGCCGAGAGAGGCTCTTTCTAGTCCAGGCTGTCCTGGCACCACTGCCAAGAAAATTGGGGTTTGTCTGGGAGAACAAAAGAGACAAACCCTTCAGAAGGAATCACACTTCTGAGCTGTTAATCAAGACAAGTCTCTTTTCTGATACTTCAACACATAAAGCGCTAATATTTTTTCTTTCAGGGTTTTTATCACAGTTTTGGGTCAGGAACTCTGTCTTCATTTTCTCAATTAGCACTTTACTTCTACAAGCCTTTTAGCTTTTGTCTCTGGCTAACATAGCTTTTAACCTCCTTTGAATGTCAGATCCTACTGAGCCATTTTGCTTCACTTTGCATCAATTTTTCCACCATTACTGCCTTCATTTCAACTAATTGCATTTGGTTAATTTGCTGCCATTTATATGTACAGTGCCATTTACAGTCAAAGTATTTTAAGTTTTCTAAAACTGCTTGTCTTAAGATTCAATTGAAAGTGTCTCAGAATTGAAGGAGTCCAATTTTATCCAATTTCCTTGTCATTCTCATTAGGCAAGGAGGTGGCTGCGGTGGAAGGAGCCCTATTCAACCTACTTAATGGCTATATTCACCGGGAAGAAAAGAGAACAACAAAATGGGAAAGGCATGAAGTGCCCTCTGCCCAGCCATTGGCCTACTGACCCACTCATTCAAAGCACCAGCATGGGAGGACCTTTGCTAATGAGATTTCCCAGTAACAGCAAATACCCCTCAGGTACATCTTTCGGGAAGCCACTACTTGAGTTAGCAATCCTGTATCTCTGACTAAGGAGGATGGTGTGTGTGTGTGTGTGTGTGTGTGTGTGTGTGTGTGTGTAGTGCACAAGATGCATGTACTTTTTAAGGGCACTGCTGCTTCTATACTATATTTCATGTTGAATGTTGAAATGATTAGGTGACATTGGTGTGGTGTTGGATAGAGTTTATGGGAGTGACTGTCAGTTCCCTTTGTTCCCAATGCATCCCTCCGTGTCATTGATGATAGGGAAATTAAGACCAGAAGTAGGATGGGCTATGAGTTGAGGTGTGGTGTATTTTTTTTACCTGCTCAAAAATTTTTAATCTTCTCAAGGGAGTAAAATGTCACCCTACTTACCTGTCTGCTTCCACTTGAGTGTGTGGGGGGTGGGGGAGATAGATGGGCAAGTTTTAATTTTATGTATTATTCCTATAGCTGAGAAATAAATGTGATAACATACATGTGAACATATTTCAAATTTGATGTTTGAAATAAATGAGATAACATATGGTGAATATGTTCCCAATTTGATAATAGTTGGAAGTAACTCATACTGTAGATGTGTGTTTTGCCATTTCTTTTCATCTTTTGAATACTTTTTATATTGTCCATGAAAAATGTTCAGAAAATATGTAGAACAGGCATGGATGCATGGATCTTGTCCATTTTGCACTTTTAGGATGGTTAATCAGTTGAAACATTTAATCAGTCTTCTCTATTACTCAGTCTAGGAAATATCTTCCCTAGGAAAAGAGATCTTGGTAATTCCAGGAAATAAGAGCAAGGATGTAAGTGTTGTACTTTTCTAAACCTCTTATGTTCACAGACCCCAGAGATCCTTCCTAGTAACAACTCCAATTCAAAGAAATGATGCCACAGTGAACTCTCCATTACCTGTGTGATCCTGAATTGGTCCTGTCTTGCTAGTCAACACACTCCACTTCAGTTGCACATGATTGTCATGTTCCCAGTGACAGAACGTCTTGTGAGAACCCCAGCCAAATTCACAGTTAAAACCATATGTTGGGAATTCTTTAGTGGGTGGAAAGAAAAAAAAAACAGAGAGAAACAGAGAAAGACAACTTTAATCATCTAGGGTTAGAAATTCCTTTAATTTGCTGAAGAGAAAACACAACTTACCCATGACTTAACATCCGTTCAAAAAATTCTGGGAAAGCCACAAAATTCAGGTTGGCCAGGAACCTCATATAAAAGGAAATGTACAAATATTTGCAAAATCACATTTAGCAATTAAAAAATCTAGCTTTGAAAAGATTATGGACTACATGACTAATAGTTTCTATATAAAATTTCCAGGAATGGTACTTTCCAAAGAATGCAAATTAATTCTGGAGCATTTTCTTTCTTTCTATACTATTTAATACTATGTTTTACTATAGATATTCTGTTCTTGAGGGTGATTCGCATGAACTGATATCCATCAATGGAAAGAATCTTAATTAAAGACTGACCCATGCACCTCCAAAGTCTAGAATGTGGCTTGGCTGAGTGCCCCATCTTGAGGCTATCTGCACTTACACCGCACCAGCTGGATCTTCAGGTCACTGGTGTTAGCCTTTGATGCATTACTGGAGATTATTTTTTCTGCTGTGCTTTATATCAGGTCAATTAATTTTAAGGGTAAGTTTCTACTTTTTTTCTTTTTTTAGTGAATGAAACAATTTGCATATAAAGTGATTTTCCCACTTAAAACTTCAATGCAAGGTCATGTAAAGCCAAAGCACATTTAAATAGCTACCTCTTATTATTGTTTGAAGAGCATTCACATGCTTTCTTTGAAATCTAAAAGAAAGGAAGAATGGGTGTGCAGGAAAGATTTGTCCTCTGTTCTGTAAGGTACCTTTTGACTGGCATTTCTTAAAGCTCTATCAGCTTTATTAAATTTATTATTTTTTGAACAGTGCTGAAAATTTTAAATTTGGAAAAAAATGAAATAATCAATGATAAAAGAACAACCAATATGAAAAATAGTTCTGAAGATAAAATTCTCATATTTGACCATTCCCAATCTTCCCTATAAAATAAAATGGACAGAGGGCGGGTCACTGCATCTCACTGCATTTAGGCCATCCACAAGATGGCAGCATTGAAACAGAGAGAAGTGCCCAGTCTGCCAAGTGAACTCAAGAATGAGCCTCAAAACAATCCCTATGAACAATAAGGGAAGTGTGGTATTATATGCTGTATTAGTGGTAGACTTAGACCACATCTTATTTTGACCTTCTCTTTAACTCTGCCCAAGCATTGAACACAAAATAGCTTGCTAGCTTCTCTGAGTTTGGGCTCCCTTGCCCCATCTGCACCTTAACAATGACAGGAGGAATTTTAATGGAAAGATTTATTGAATTGATAAAGGTAATTTACATCTGAGTTTCCAAGGAACTCTTTTCAAATGCTACCATAAAATTTTGGAAGGGAAGCCCCCTATGAACTATCAAAACTGAGCTGGGTGAATTCTTTACTTTGATGACAATGTGACCTCCCAAAGGGTGCATGGGGCCACTTTGGGAAAGTAAAGTCAAAAGCCATGTGATGCATATAATATGACTGCTTTGAGTGAGTGCAAAAGGGCTATATTTCACAGCTATAATGTCATTGGAGAGAGATATTTCATGTCGAGTCTATCATGAGCATGAAATAGGACTTTTTAAAGCATGCGAAACCCTCTCCAAAATTTACCACACTTCTGTGCAGCAAGATTGAATTATGCAGATGAAGTACACTCAACTGAGCAGTGACTAAATGGTTGAGCAAGCTTGTATGTCAATGCTCAGGATCCTGGAATGTATTGTTGCATAATCTCATGTTAGAAAATGTGATGGTTGGAAAAATTTTAATACGTGGGTGGTTCTGGAGTTTTCTCCTAAAACTAGTTTATAAGTTAATATACATATATGTATATATATTTAATATGTGGATGGTTCTGGAGTTTTCTCCTTAAATTAGCTTATAAGATAAATATATTATATATATAGTTCATAAGGTATACATATATATATATATATATATATATATATATATATACACACACACACACACACACACACACACACACACACAGGTGGTCAGTAAGCCATTACAGCAAGTACATTTCTGGTAATATTCACCTTAAATTTATTATATAGTACAGGAAATCATGCCACCCATTAATTTTGCTATTAATTTTATAGTGATGCCATAAAATATATGAATCTGGATACTTTTTTTGTTGTTTTTTGGGTCACACCCGGCAATGCTCAGGGTTTACTCCTGGCTCTGCTCTCAGGAATTACTCCTGGCAGTGCTCGGGGACCATATGGGATACGGGGATCGAACCCATGCTGGCATGGGCCAGCCGTGCAAGGCAAACACCCTACCCGCTGCTCTATTGCTTCGGCCAGAATCTGGATACTTTTGTAATGACCAGAACCTGGGACAGTTTTGCCAAGAAGCATGATTTAGGTGTTTCTCCTGCTGCCTCTAAGAGCAATATATCTTTCTTTTCCAATATTCTTTCCAATTCTTAGAACTAGGCAAACTGTTCTTTTTGTTTACCACTGTATAAGACTTCATGACTTTTATTTTGGTTGTAAAAATATTTACTACTATTTTGTTTTCTTATCTCAATCATATGCATTTCAAGTTATAATTTGGAAGAATGCTCAATTCATCAATGCACTTTGTAAGGTGGAATCTGAAGTGTGACTAGCTCAATGTTGAAAATTTAAGGCTGGCTCTAATAGCTATCCAACACACAAAAGCGAAGAGGGAGAGGAAGAGGGTAGTTCAAAAGCAGATGAGAAGTGAGGAGAGAAAGAAGGAAACAAAGAAAAGAGACACATGAAATAAATATACAGGATGCTTGACCTTTAAATCTCCAAAATATTATCCAGGCCCTGTAGAGGCTCAATTCTCATTAAATTCATTGGGAATAATCTGGCTAAATCCCTTCTTGACTCTTAAAAAATAGCAGGAAACAATATTCTGAACTTAAAACAAATTTATAGCCTCTGTGAGCGGGGCACCAGCTGCGCTCACTGAACCGATCTTACCCACAGTTGAATCATTAGCGCCGTATATGCACAAGGATTTAATTTTAAAATCTGGTATTCAAAACTTCTATTGCATATGTTAACCCGCTTACACTTAGACCAGTGCTTCAGTCCACAGAAGTGGAGGTTCTGGGGTTCATTTAATCATAGATTAAGAACACACTCTAGCTGCTATAAGGAAGAGTTAAAGTTCCTCAAAGGGGAAGAACATCACTAGGAGAAGTGGATCTAAAATGCTGGGTTTTCATCAGTTCTTGGTAAAATATTAATAGGTTTTTATGTTTCTGATTAATACTCAGGCAGTACATGGACATTACTTACTCATTGAATTTATTATATTGATAAGGATTATTAAAATGAAATTTTAAGATTCTGCTTTAGTCAAAGATGGATTTTGATGAATGCTTAAGGGCTTAACTTTCTATAGATAGCTTATAAAGATAGCTGAAAAATATGAGGTGTTCAAACTATTATGGATTCATTTAATGTGGGAAGCTTCTTAGTTAGTCTCTCACTTGCTCAAGTCTTTGAAAAGTGTTCTGAGTAACTGACTTAGCTAGATGGTGAGGATGAACAGAAGTCCTCAAAGGTGGACAGACACCCATAGGACTTGGAGGTAATCTATGACAAAAACAATGAAAAACAGAAACCAAGTGATTTGTATAAGACTCCGAGCTGACAGTAGAATCCAAAACTATACTATCCATAAAAGTAGTAAGCCCTGCAGTTTGTTTTATATTGTTTTGGGGGCTTTCTGTTTGTTTGTTTTGGGGTCACACCCAAAGTAATCAGGGAAGTGCTCTAGATTGAAGTGCATTTTTCTGGTAAGTTGGTACCAGGGGGTAATGATTTGTACATTTGCACACTGGCCACAGTGGAACATGTGAGATGGCTCTGAAGCTCCTTGGTGAAACAACTGTACCAGAGACTTGGAAATTTATGGATCAATCAAAAGGAGTTCCACAGCCATTCTGATTTGATGAAAAGACCACCAACAATCAGGAGGGGCTGGAGAGATAGGACAGCGGTAGGGCATTTGCCTTGCATGCAGCCAAGCTGGGTTTGAACCCCTGCATCCCATATGGTCCCCTGAGCACTGCTAGGAGTAATTCTTGAGTACAGGAGTAACCTCTGAGCATTGCTGGCTGTGATCCGAAAAGAAAAACAAATGGGAAAAATGACCTCTACTTGGAATCTGATACAAGCTTTCCATATTATTAACAACTGGTCAGATGATGATGATGATGATGATGATGATGATGATGATGATGATGAAGAACGAGAAGATGAAGACCTATGAACCATAGGTCTTTTAAACTCAAGATGTGAGATGGGATAAGGCAAGTTAGGTGACAATGTCTTAGGAATTTTGTCAACCCAAGTAAAGAAGCAAAACCACCTATCACAATGTTTGTATCATACCAAAATTTCATTATTTCACCCTCTGAGACAGAGAGAGCGAGTGAGAGAGAGACAGACAGAGAGAAGAGAGAGAGAGGTTACAATTCCTTCTCTACAAAAAAGTACACTGAGGTAAAACATAGGAAGGACGCTAGAGCTTCTACCCTCTGAGGTGACTGCATTATCCCAGAAGGCCACTGTTTTCTAAGCAGAAAACATGAGAGCAAGCACTCCAGTTCTTCAGAAACCTGGTGGATGATTCCAGTACACCTTTTGGCATTTGGGTGTGTTAGAACTGGGGTTGGGATGCGTGTGTGTGTGTGGGGCAGAAATTTGTCAACGTGAACATACCACAGGGAGGCTTGGGGTTAAGTTCAACCCAAGTGAAGTTTGTTTTTGCAATTTAATCAGGTCGACAGCACAGCGTCCTTTAAGGAAGCATACTAATTAGCGCAGCCTTTTCTACTTCTGCCTCGCTGGGTAGTGACACACTGTTGAGGAAACATTGATATACACCACACGCCCCGTTAATAAAGGACTGTGGAGGCCAAGGCTGAGTGAGCTTCAATAAAGGAAAAGGACGAAGCTGGAAACTGACCTGTTCACCTTTCCCTAATGATTAACTTTCAAGTATTTTAAACCTCTGATTGCTTAGACTGACTGCTTCCCTTCGTGTGTGTCTGTGGGGAAAACTTTGACAAAATACTAACCCCAAACAAAAGAGGGGCCACGACTGAACTGTTGTCCAGCCTCTGATCAACAGTAAACCCAGAGTTGTAAAAGTCATTCGGCTCCTCTATTAACGCTCGCATGCGGGCACCATCCTGCGAGTGTGGCTCTTCCTGGGCACAATTATAGCCCTGGTTTCCTGAACCCCCTTTTCGTGGCACGCCCACTGAAACGCTGTTGTAAAACTGCCAGCCCGGTGGCAGGCAAAACTGACAAACTTTGCCTGTCTCGGTTTTGCAGAATCGTGATGAAAATAAATAGTCTGGCGGCTGCCTGTGAGATTCCCTCCTCCCCGGAGTTTGCAAACACAGTCCGTGTCCTAGATGGGCTGTGTTTAAACAAAGTATGTTCCTCAGCTCCCTCGGTTGAGAGCGGGATTGTCACCATTTGGCAATTACTGATGGAGCAGGGAAGCTCACTCCCTGCTGCATATACATGTGGATGAGAGCGAAGCAATATTTATGGCTCTCGCTTGGAGACCAGATGCTGTGTGCCGTCTCTCTTCTGGGCCTTTGAGGGAAAGGGAAGCGGAGCAGCCCAGCAGAGCACTAATTTTAGGGGGTAAAGAGATGAAATCTCCATTTTTATTATTACTTTTGCTTTCAGTTGATACCTGATTGTATGGTGCTATCTAGGATGGTTGGTTTCTCTGTGGTCAGAACGGTGGTACCACCTGAAACACAAAAAGGAGACAGAGGAAAATGAGAAAAAGGAAAGCCGTGCTCCACAATCTACTGCAGACGCTTCTGTGCATCTGTGGGAGGCAAATATTTTCTGTAGGAAATTCTTCTTTTAATTCTAGCTCTAGCAATTGCTTCATCTCCAATGCCCTCACCATAATATGAAATTCAAATACAACACTGCTTTTTTTAGCCCTCTCTTATTTACCCCACACTTATTCGTATAAACATCCAGGCGGCGCAGACAGTTTGGAGGCTTCCTTCCAAGGGCATTCTGATTCCCAGACTAACCGAGGCATACAACAGTGAAAAGCAAAGGACTCCCATGTCTTTAGTGACTTGGGTATTAAACTTGACCTAGACCTCTCAGCTTCAAATAGCTTCCCAAGGTTTCAGATGCGTGCCTTCAGGCAAGTCACAAAGCCAGTCCCCACAATCTATTAAAAAAAAAACCCTGAAGGTTTAAAGTGGATGGCAGTGAGTCTTCCTTTCCTTTGCTGCTATCATTGTTTATTTTCCCCAGAACAAATATTCTGCCCAGTATGTGGTTTGGTGAAGCTGCAGGAGAAGGGGAAGGGAAAGATATTGCTTCAGAGTTCTACAGAAGGGGAAGATGGAACAAATAATACCCTGAACACTGTGAGCCCGCAGTCAAACAGTCTGGGTCAACCATGGAATTTCTGGTCAGGGCAAGCACACCAGGTGCAAATTTAGCCTGCCACCTCCTTTCTTCTGGATTTGAGCATTTCCCCTTTTCTCTCATTGTACTTCTGTTTTTTTTTTTTTTTTTTTTTTTGGTCATACCTGGCGATGCTCAGGGGGTAACTCCTGGCTATGCACTCAGGAATTATGCCTGGCGGTGCTCAGGAGGACCATATGGGATGCTGGGGATCGAACCCAGGTCGACCGCATGCAAGGTAAACACCCTACCCGCTGGACTGTCGTTCTGGTCCCTGCACTTCTGTTTTAAGGAGTGTTCTCAGTCCTTTAGATTAGTATCAACTGAACATTAGTATCAGCTGTTTCAAAAATGCCGTTTCCATCCCATTTATCCTCCTCAGACCTCATTGAGAGCCGGAATCTCTTGGGATAAGACCTTGAACTCTGTATATGCAAAGACTTGGGTGACTCTTAACATCCACTAAGTCTGGGAAATACTGATTTGCTCTTTATTGCCTAGGTGCTTGAGAAAGCGATTTCTACTTATGTGTGTGAGGTACAGACCAAGGGCAGAGATAATGTTTCTCTTGTTTCCAAGATATAAAGTACTGGGAAGGCTCAGGATGAGGACATGGGGTGGGCCCACCCAGGCTAATCACAGTGAGCACTGGAGGTGGTTATGGGACCGCCATTGCTCACCTCCCTGTAATATTAGTCAGTAGTGTCTGCAATCAGTTCCTCTCTGGCCAAGACTCCTGTCCTATCCTGCAGCTCCCGGGGTCAGAAATCATCCGGAAAGTGAATCGGAGAGCCATAAAATCTTGCTCTTGGAATGGTCCAAAGATTGCTGAGCTAATGGACCACGGCAGCAAGTCCTGTTAGCCCCTGCCTCCCTGGTATATATGCTGGATGAGTGGCCACACGTGTGTGTGGCCTCAATAAGGCAGTCACTGGGAAGAAGGAATTATATATATTATGGGTTAAGAAGGTGAATCTATAATGGCGGAATTGGAGAGAGGCCAGAATACATTAGCATTCTGTTCCCGGTGGTCTTATAGGAAAGAGACTCAAGGTGAACATTCACCTTTTAAAACCGATATGCATTATCAGTTTTGTTAGAGGTTGGGAGCCAAATTCCGCTGCCGGGTACACACAGATCCAACATGAAATTTGGCCTCCTAATCCCTTTGAAGCCAATTGTATTATGTAATGACTTCAAAGGAATTTTGCAAATGAATAACTTCAGGGGTAAATTTTCACCTTGGCAAGTAGTATGGGAGAGCAAAATCTCTTCTCATTTCCATGCTTTTGGTACAGTTCACCTGGATTTCAGTGCTGTTTGTAAGTAATGAGTGTTTGCTACAATACTTATCTCCCTCACTAGACAAATAGGTCACCCCAGGAGGAGAAATTAAAGTGACAGCTTCTGTTTTAAAGAACTAAACACTGCTAAAGAGAACATTGATCCCAATTTTCAAGTTCCAACCTATCAAGGTTAAAGTGAGAATGCTTTTAGTTTAGTGTCATTACATTGAACATTTGGAGTTTGCAGCTCTGAGAACAAAGCATGTGACAGAGAGAGGAGGGCAGAGCTCTGTATAAGTGAGGAAGAGGTGTGCTGTCCCCAAGTAAACACAGAGCTAGGCTGCCCCGGGCAAACATTCACATACTGAGCAAACCTTTTCCCAGAAAAGGATAACACCTAGCTTCATTAAGGAAGGAAGTTTTGGTTTGGTTTTCAGAAAGGACAGATTGGGTGTCAATGAAATAAATGAGCATGCAGCATGAAATGGCTTCTAAGTCACCTCTTCTTGAAAGGGCATGATCAATAGTCCAGAAGTTTCTAATAGATGCACATATTTATAAAATTATTGAGACAACTAGACTAGTATGGCCTGTAAAAGCAACATTTTTTTTATCATGGTAATATGTTAAAAAAAATTAGAATGAATTTTTCCTTCCTTCCCTAGAAATTATTTTAAAAGCTGTATATAAACCTTGTACTTTGAAAGGATTTTCAGTGTTTCCTCTCCAATGACCCATTTTCTGTGGTTTGTAACTTGTTGCTATACACAATTTGCTCCAGGCTAACATTCTTGGCTGTTCATTCAAAGACTTCAGTTTCAATTGATTCAGTCATGAAGTGATGCAAACATGAGAAGGTTGGTTGTTCTGATACCAAGAGTAAGTCTGAGGCTTTGTTGTTCCTGATCAATATTAACTGACCATTTTGGGGTTTATGAGAAAAAGAATCGCAGCACAAGAGGGTAATTGAAAAGGGTATAATGTGATAACTCTAGTCATTCCACTCTAAGAGGAATTTCACTACAGATGTGTAATAGGGCTCTGCAAAAAAAAAAAAAAAAGCCTGAGGTTTGTGCCTGTGTTTATGCGCAAACCAGGGAAGGCTGCACAGATCTGGTTTCTAGAAAGCACCGTCTTTTTTTTCCTTTTATTTAAACATCAGCTGTCAGCTTTTCAACCCGAACTTGACATCTTACGAAGAAAATGTCTGTGTGCTAATTAGAGTAATTTTTGTGGTTTGTGGCTACTTAGATAGGTTTGTTTTCAAAAGCCCACAGTAGTGTAACTTTTATTTGCCATGGAAATATAAGTGTTATCCTAGAAATTTCCAAGGAGATAGTCTTGGGAGGTCTAATTTAAATGTAAACCTAGTTTATGATACTCAATTTCTAGGCTATATTTTGCTCCTTGTTCCATTTCAGGATACAGAGCGCTCTCACTGTTTCAAAGAGATCAGTAGTAATGCAGAATTTACATTTATTAGACAATAACATGGCACCCTTACAAAACATGAGAGCACCTACAGTTCACTCATGAAAATGAATTAGGTGGGCTTTCTGCGTCCCTTCTGGGTGACATATAAACATCTTCATCCAAGAGCTTGGGTTTAATCTCAAATGAGAGTTAGATGCCTTATGAAAAAATATTTTTGGCCTGGGTAGTAGTAAAGAGCCCACAGCTGCTTTTCCAACAACTAGGTAAAAATTCTGTGTCAGTTTCAAAATGGTCCCGTCTCAGTTTCGCCTTTGCTTAATATTTCCTGCAGTATTCCAAGTGGAGGAGAAGGTCACAATTTAACTGCAAGGGTTCTAGAATATTAGTGAGTGACATTGTAAATTAATTAGTGAGGCATTTGGCGTACACCCTCCCTGACATGTTTGCAAGTCAGTGGTAATATGAAATAACAACTAATTCTGCTTTTGCAAATTTTAATGTAGAATGATTTACAAATTCCTAGCTTAAAAGCTGCATAATAAGCCTAATTTCATCAATTAGTTGGATAAAAGATTCACTCAAAATTTTTTATCCTCATTAGAAAATGAAAATAAACATTCTAAAGTGTGTGGTTATGTTCATGTGTTGGAGGAGTAGAAGTCTTGACGGCCAGAGGAGTACATTGAGCTAAGGAAAAATTCTTATTCAATTAAACCTTTGATTCTGAAATGACTAAAAAATACTGCCCTGGATGGCTGTGGCTATTAATGACAATTGCTTAGACAGATGACTTGAAGAAAGGATAGTGCACTTGTCCTGACCAAGCTGCCCTTTGCTCGGGCAGTTCTGCTCTACCCAGTTGCCTATTGTCATGAGGAGTTAAGCAAACACAAAAGTTGATGAGCAGCTTGAATGTCAATTACTACGTGAACTGAAATGACACAGCAATGGGATGAAGATGGTTTCTGCACCTGTGAGCTGGAAGTCATCACCTGTTCCACTGTGACAGTTGGCCTGGTCGTCATCACATTCGTCCACCAGGTTCCCATTGGGAGTGGTCGGTCCTGCAGTAGGTGCTGAAACAAAATCCAAGTATTACAATCTCACACCTCTGAAATGTATTCTCCAGCCTCTGGCTGTTGGATCTGTTAATGCATTCGCAGAAAACCCTGATTGGTGGTAAGGCAAGGAGGATGGTTTGCCTCTCTTTTAGCAGCTAAACACACTTGAATTTTGCAGAGTGCATTGGGGACTGCTGTATTTTGGTATTTGATCCATATCTGCTGAGGAGAGTTGGCTGCCTTAGCATTTTATACATTGTTATCTACATAACCTTTTTGGGGAAAAGTTTTTGAATTCTCACTGGTTATTTATTCATGACCCTGGAGTTCAGAACTTTGATGGCAGAGATTTTGCTTAAATTTTCTTTCATTTTCAGAGATCCAGGCAGCTTACTTGTCATGAATTTGATTTTATTTTTATTATTTACTGTTTTCAGGTATATAGGATAATTTCCACCCAAGAGGGAGTTGCAGAATGCTCTTTCAGTACAATAGTGTTCTTTTTCTTTCTTTTTCAAAGCGTGACTCCATTTCCCTTTATGACAGCTTCTCCACTTCTGAGAGGGCCCTTTCGCTCTGAGGAGCAGTGTGAGAGGAGGTGTGCTGGATATCTATGGGGCGCATTTGACCATAACTCCCTGAGGAGCCAACATTCTGCTGTTGGCAGGTATCTCCATATATTTGAGTTGCTAGTTGAAAAGTAGCCAACATTCATCAAAGACTATTTGAACCTCTTTAATTTTTTAGCCCCCCCTTATTTTGCCTGTTATTCATCTCTGCAGTCTGTTTAATATTTTACAGTTTTTGGCATTGCATTTCACTTTATAAGACTTAAGATAATGTACAGATCTCTTGATGTTCAAGAACGAGAAGAGAGGCTGGCAGGGACTAGGCATTGGGGTGGGGCTATTCTCTCAGTGTTTCTAGTCAATAGGGAGGTGCCAGCAACTAACCATCCCCTTCTCAATAAAAAATTGACCTATTGTTTGTTGTGCTTAAGTTCT
Source organism: Cryptotis parvus (assembly GCA_021461705.1). Lineage (NCBI taxonomy): Eukaryota > Metazoa > Chordata > Mammalia > Eulipotyphla > Soricidae > Cryptotis > Cryptotis parvus. The sequence continues at coordinate 158,672 of JAJIBD010003392.1, read as the reverse complement.
GCTGAGAAGTTATGACAAATGTAGAAAGATAGGTAGCTCTCACTTCCTTCACTGCTTCAACACATACAGCAATAAAAACGAGGAAACCACCTTGCATAGTACCCAACTGCCTCAACACATACAGCAATAAAAACAAAGCAAACACCTTGCACAGCACCACATTGAGCACTGAGGCATACAGTACAGACCGTGAAAAGGCATACATACATATCCTGGTTCTTGTTCTCACAGCATCTAAAGATGCTTGGGGCAATTAAGGTGCTGGTCTTTACTAAGCTGCCTTGCTCTCAGAAATGAACTGCTTTTAAGTATTTAAAACTCTCTCTTCATTTTGTTGTTTCCGTCTGGCATTCTTCATGGTATGTGTAAGGGTGGAGTTCCACACTGAAAGCAGCCTGGGGTATCTTGAATTAACTTGAAACAGAGTCAGAAGTGAGTGATTTTTATGCTCCAATTTTAGGACTTGAAAATGTTTCAAATCTGTGGTTTTTGTTGTTTCTCTAAGAGCTAGTCCTGAAATAGGATGAAGCCCCATGGAAGGTTGGGTTGTACCTCATCCTTTTTCTGTCCTTGTAGGTGTCTTCCAGAGAACAAAGCACAGAGCAGATATTTCTCGACATTCTGTGGATCAGATTAATGATCACCAATTTTGTTACAAAACATTGACATTATTTTCCCGGATGTTGATTTTTCATATGGCTCATGGCAACTTCCTCAGTTTTGTGAGTGCTTAAAAATATCTGCAGCAGTTCCTCTCACCATCAGTTTCTACCTCACGACAGAGTTGATACTGGCAAACTGCCACCAGGCTCAGTCTTTAGAATCATCCATTCATTGTACCTCCCAAATTACTGTCGCTTCCCAGAATCTAGATGGAAGGCCTGCATACTAGCACCAGACTCTCCTTCCCGGATTCTGCATCTTTCAGTAACTTGAACAAATGTGTCTGCAGTTGGCTCAATCTACCCACCCTTTCTTTTACTTGGCATTTTTTGCCAAAGTTCTGGAACATAGTCATTTTCAGTATATGTTGATAGTGATTGGAAAAATTAGAGGTCTGGGACATGACTACAGATATGAAAACTATCAAGCAATAAAGAATGGGGAGATAATGGCCTTCTTTACCTATAGAAAAGTTGCTATGAATTATTCACTTGCAAGTGATTTATAGCTTAAGATTTTGTAATACATAAGAAAAGTTTGATGATATTTAATGTGTTTGGGAATGTAATTATGTTTGGGCAGCTAACACAAATAATTTTGAAGCCTTAGAAGAAGGTGATATTAAAAAGCTTTCTTCAAAAACAACTCTGAGCATATGCTCAATTGATTTACATCTGGGTAACCAACAATAACCATTATTCAGGCTAACCTGGAGAAAAACCTTTGTGGGGGATAAAAAAGTTGGCATAAGGTTACTCATTTATGCCCAAATCAAAGGCATATGGGACTTTGAGTGTATAGAAGCATGAAATGGTGTATTGAACATTTAAAAAAAATTCATCCCATTCATATGTGTTAGAGGAAAGCATCTTTGTGAGGGCAAAAAGTATATTTGTGAGTAAAGAATGTAAAGTAAATTTGTGCCTGCTATTACCTTCATGTGATAACCGACAGTTATATAGTAACATCATTAAGTAAACATCACATACATTCATATACATCATCTCATTAAACTTTTGTTTCTTTGCAATAGCCTAAGAAATTCATCCAATATAACATCTCGATGCTTCAGAATGACAAATGCTGCTTGCTGTGAGTATATGACAGAAATTTGGCTCAAACATAGGCCTCTAAACAACTCTGAAAAAGCAAAAGAATGTGCTGCTTATAGGGGTTGGGAAGAGAGAGAGATTTAAGAAGAAACCACGTAATTGGGCAGAGGTTTTACTTTGGAGTGATGGAAATGTTTTGGAAGTAGATCAAGATGGTGGTTATACAATCATTATGGATGCACTAAATGCTATTGAATTACTTAATTGTTTTTTTTTTTTTTTTTTTTTTGCTTTTTTGGGTCACACCCGGCAATGCTCAGGGGGCTACTCCTGGCTCTGCACTCAGGAATTACTCCTGGCGGTGGTCGGGGACCATATGGGATGCCGGGGATCGAACCCAGACCGGCATTAGCCGGCGTGCAAGGCAAACGCCCTACCCACTGGGCTATCGAATTACTTAATTGTTTATCCCCCCCATTGTTTATTTTCTAATGGTGAATTTTATGTTACGTGAACTGCTCTTTAAGAAATTGTTAAAAAGAAAGAAGTAAAAGGAGACACCTCATAGAATCTTAGGAAGTTTGGCAGACCACCAGGACAATCTGAAGGTATAGCTTTCTGGACTGAATATTTTGCCTTTCAGACTGGCAGGGACAGAAAGAGGCAGAATCACTGGGGGTGGTGGGGTAGGATAGAGAATGGAGAGAGAAGGTGGGGATTTACAACACGGACATTAATGCATGAAAAGAGAAATATGAAAAAAATAGAAAACTAGAAAAGACTCTGGAAATTGCAATTACCTTCCACTTCACAGCCCAGCAATTCCATTCTGAGCCCAAGTCCACTGTGAGTAGCTCTCTCGGGGTATATCCTGATGAATCGAGTAGAAAGAGGTGGAAAAGTCCGTAGCTCAGGTGTATCAAAGTTGTTGTTGCCTTCAAAAGACTGTGAAGTATGAAAAAAAGTCATTATTAAGAAAAAAAATAATGGAAGTATCCCTTTTGATGGTTGGTTCAATTCTATTTAGCAAGAATCTCTGAAGAATTTCCTGCTGAGAACTTAGTGATAATAGATTGTACCTCATGGCCTGCAGGATTAAAAGAGTTAACCTATTTCAAACACGTTAGGACAATATCTTGCACTGGTAAACACCATCTAATTTTGACATATCAAAAGGAGTCTGAATGATAGGCAATTTGATTTTTCTACTGTGCTTCATTCTACTATTTTCTAAGTGGTTGACAATCTTTTCAAGTGAGAAAGGGGGAAAATCCAACAACAATTAAAGCTTCTCTGAGAAGCGACAGATGTGATTTCTCAGAAATTCAGGGTGCACACTGAGGCTATACCAGAAAGAAGCTGGGGATTTAATGAAACACGTTTTCAAATGCTATGCTGATATGCCTGGGAGAAATGACACTTTTACCACTTCTTTGAGGTAGAGAAAGATAACTCAGAAGAGAACTTGCCATCTTGCAAAGCATATAACAGGCAGCACATTTCAATAACCACTCCTGTGACATTCTCTCAAATGAGTCAGTCCTACATAGGTTAAAATTGGGTCCTTAAGAAGAGAGAGAGGAATTAAATTTCTGAAGTGGAAGATAGTCAATTTAATGTAGTGCAAATACTGTTTATTCAAGAACTCCAGTGATCCCAGCCCATTGAAATTGCTATTTACTTAAGCAATACTACCAGTTGGAGGCATTTGTAGATGAAAGACCTTCTCATTTCAGGAAAGTAACAAGGGGCTTGACGGTTAAGTAACTTTTGAATGCCTGGTTGAATTGCAGGGAGTCAGCATGTTTTTGAAGTGCATTCCTAACTGGAAGTCACTGTGACCTTTTTTGTAGGAGCTAGGCCACCCATGGCTGGTACCGTAGCTCAATTATTTTATTTATTTATTTTTAATGGGAAAAATCACAATCCTTGAGTGGATTTGTAAGAAAATAGAGTGATGACTAGATCTGTCTTCTTTTCCAAGAAAAGCATCAGACTCTTCACACCCTTCTAAAGTTTGTGCAGAAAGGAAGAAGGGATGGCAGATGAGAAAATCCAAACTGTTTTATCATTGGGACTATCCTTTATACATATATACAGCAAATATACAATGAATGCTTACTGATACAAATAAAGCACTGTACTAAATACCTAAAATACATCAACTCATTTACTCCTTACAACAATTCCATGATATAGGTTCTATCAATCCCCTTGTTTTTATTGATAATCACAGAGATGTCATGCAATTTGTATGTTTATACAGACACATAAGTGGCAGAGCTGGGTTTCAACATAAGCTCTCTTGGCTAGTGCCTGTTGTGATACTGCCATGATGCTGTCTTTAGAAATAGTTTAATTTAATGACATCCTATTTATTGATGAAAACAGCAATCTCTAGGAAACTAATCTATAGGAAACTGAGACCAATGCCCAAATCACTATATTCCATTTTATTAATATTTATTTCTAAAGAGTTAATTAAAATAATTACTTAAGAGTTAATTACTTGGGGCAAGAGCAATAGCACCGCGGATAGGGCGTTGCCTTGCATGTGGCCACCTGGGTTCCATCCCCAGCAACCCATATGGTCCCTGAGCATCGCCAGGAGTAATTCCTGAGCGAAGAGCTAGGAGAAACTCCTGAGCATTGCTGGGTATGACCCAAAAAAAAAAAAAAGAGTTAATTACTTAAGTAATATGTTTTACAACAGTATCCATATTATTTTTGCCATAGTACTTTACCACTCCACTATCAGGGTGTCCTAAGGTACCTTCTCCCCTATTTTCCTCACCTTGCAGCCTCAGTTCAAACAACTGTATAGTCACAAGTTATAAGTGGTATTGGTGAGCAATAACTGGTATTGGTGAGTTGCTTCTGGTAACTCGCCAATACCAGTTGTTTCCATTCTTTAGCATTTCTTTGAATCCTTGTAATTTTGGCTACCAAGCCTGGTAGATTCCATTGAGTGGATAGCCAGGCTGTGACCATGTCAATGCCGAGTGGGAATTATGAACAGCAGCTGGGCCAAAACCAGCCATGGAAGCTGTTGTTCAGAGGGAAGAATACAGCAAATAGAGGACACATGTCAAAGGAGAAAGAATGGGTAAGTTGTGACAAAACCGGATATTTTTCTTTTTTGTTCTGGAAATAAATTAATTGACCTTTTCCAGTTCAGAATAGCCTCCAGGAATATAAAAGTACACATCCAATGCAGAGCTGTTTCTCTCAATTCAAGTTTCATTCTATTCTTTCAAGAGTAAATTTATGATCAGGGTTCTGAACCCCTGATAAAATCACAGTTGCTGCCAGTAATTGAGAATCTGACATATATTATTGCTAGGCCCAATTAAGTGCTGTCAGTTAGAAACTAATTATAATAAAAATACCATTAGTACACATGAAAGTTCTGTCTTTGTTAAGAATAGCACTAATATCTATGGAACTAAGCACTTTTCCTAATTTTAACTTTAGTAAGGAATAAACACAATGCAAATACATTATAAAAGCTGTTAGTGTTGTCTCATCCATTGTTGGTGGGAATGCCGGCTGGTACAGCCTTTCTGGAAAAACAATATGGACTTTCCTCCAAAGACTAGAAATTGAACTCCCATTTGACCCAGCCATACCACTCCTGGGAATCTACTCTGGGAAACCAAAAAATACGCAGCGGAAACACCATCCCTACTTTTATGTTCATAGCAGCATTATTCACAATAGCCAGAATCTGGAAGCAACCAGAGTGCCCGAAAATCGATGACTGGATAAAGAAGCTTTGGTACATCTACACAATGGAATACTATGCAGCTTAGGAAAAATGAAGTCATAAAATTTACCTATAAATGGATGGACATGGAGAAGATTATGTTGAGCGAAATTAGCCAGAAGGAGAGAGACAGATACAGAATGACTGCATTTATTTGCATGGCATAAATATATATGTACATATTATGATACCAATATCCAAGGTCAAGTGAAACATATATCAGGAGGTCTTGTCAAAGGTGGAAATTATCACAAACGTGTGGGAGTCAGAGGTTAGGTAAGACAGAAAATGGAACAGGGTGCTAATAATTGTCGAGGGCACTAATGCCAACCTAGAACTGAGCATTAAATAGAGGCAAAAGGATACACATGACAACCTTTTAATGTATGTTCTGTAATCCATAGTCTGGAAGGGAAGGAAAAGAGAAAGAGAGAGAAAGGGAAAGAAATAAAGAACCTGCCATGGAGCAGGGCTGGGGAAGGGGAGGGAACCGGGGATGTTGGTGGTGGGAGATGGGCACTGGTGGAGGGACGGGTGCTGAAACACTGTATGACCAAAACCCAAACATGAACTTTTTAATTGTATATCTTTTTTATTTGTATATCTCACGGTGGTATAATAAAATACTTAAAAAAATAAATAAAAAAGAAAGCTGTTAGTGTTGAGAATAGTAATAATAAACCTTTTAGAACTGGCTAACTTTGAGAACATAAATTTACTTCTGAGATATCTTTGTGTCTTTTTTATTAATCATAAATTTGAAGAATACTAAATATTTCAATATACCTATTCCTTAAAAGTCTAGCTAGTTATGATACTGATATACCTTACACAATATGCATTGTTTGTGGGTTTGAAGTGAAAAAGGCATGGGATTTTAAATGCATTAAAATACTATTTTACTTCACAAAACTGGGTGTTCATTGTGTTCATTTTATTGTTACATAATAAGGGTTGAACTAAGCTGGTAACCTTATTTGTAAGTTCAAATGCAGTATTTTAAAAAAATACCCTTATACAGTTTAGAAATATGCCTTCTAAACTGAGACTTTTCCAACTTATTTTTTTCATCTTAAAGATTTTATGTCAAGGGTAGGGTTTTCATAAACAATTTAGAGGTTTTCTTTTTTTTTAAGTATTTTATTATACCACCGTGAGATATACAAATAAAAAGATATACAATTAAAAAGTTCATGTTTGGGTTTTGGTCATATAGTGTTCCAGCACCCGTCCCTCCACCAGTGCCCATCTCCCACCACCAACATCCCTGGTTCCCTCCCCCTTCCCCAGCCCACCTCCATGGCAGGTTCTTTATTTCTTTCCCTTTCTCTCTCTTTCTCTTTTCCTTCCCTTCCAGACTATGGATTACAGAACATACATTAAAAGGTTGTCATGTGTATCCTTTTGCCTCTATTTAATGCTCAGTTCTAGGTTGGCATTAGTGCCCTCGACAATTATTAGCACACTGTTCTATTTTCTGTCTTACCTAACCTCTGACTCCCACACGTTTGTGATAATTTCCACCTTTGACAAGACCTCCTGATATATGTTTCACTTGACCTTGGATATTGGTATCATAATATGTACATATATATTTATGCCATAGAGGTTTTCAATGTTTGAAATATCATAGGAAAAAGACAATAATAAGAGTTGTATTTTGGAATAAGATGTAATAGTCTGACCATCTCAAATGTAGTTTTTGGTTTAAATTAAAAACTTTGAAGCTTTCTGTGGAATTTTAGGCAGAGTGGCATCTAATAGAGCAATAGCTTCAATTGTAGATGCACAGATTAGATCATAAAGACCTGGAAGTACAGGCGGCATCTTATGGAAAGCATATGGTGATTTGTTTTCTTTCTCTCTTAGAACCTGAGTGATGAAGCACATGTCACAACAGCACACACTGCCATGTAACAACAGTCTTGGGAAGTTGTAGACTCACAGCATATTCACGCTTCACGATAAAGCCAAATTGCTCATTACTCCTCAAAAGAGATCAACTCTTAGGGGAACTCCAGTTTCTGATGTTTATTTTACTTTTTCTTTTACCCAAACAAGAGGGAAAGACATAACAGGGGGAAATAAAGCGGACACAAGAAACTGGCCACGCAGGTAAAAAATAACAACAGCCCTGACATATTTTAGAAACCACACGTGAACTAAGGGTGAGAGGGGAGACATTTTTATATCGCCAACAGCACTGTTCCTTCTGGTACTAACTTACAGCCCATGGGGTTCAGAGGACTATGTGCTCAGACTTTTATATGGTTGGCTGCTCTGATCCCTTATTTCCTGCCTCCACTGTTTTGGTCTGAGTGGGAGTGAGGCACTTCCATGAACAAGAATCTTACACAAATAGAGTAGGCCCTGGGCAAAGCAAGGATGGAAAGGCTGGGTGAGACCAAGAGACTAATAGTGTTGTCATAAGAAGTATCATCAGATGAATACAATTCCCTCTAAACTGTATTCACTAACTGTAGCTGATAATGTCATCTATGATCAGATTCTGTGCTACCTAGAATACTCCTGGACATCCTCTTCTTATGGATGTTGTATACTCAAAAAATGCTAATAATTTGAATCATCAGTCTCAACAAAATCAGTTAAGAGCATGTTTGGCTAACCAAAATTACACCACATGTTCTGGACAATGTTGAAACAATTTTACACTGAGATTCTCTTCTCTCTTCATTGGATCACCAAGAGCTAAATGTATTCTAAAAAGGATCTAATCCTTAAACATATGTCTAAGCTCATTCACAATGGCAAAAGGTATCAGACCAGGTGTCATTGGAAAGGTAAAAAGATTAATAAAAAGTGGTATACGCACACAATGGATATCATGCAGCTTTAAAAATGAAATATGACATATGCAATAATAACATTAATCGGCCTGGAGGACTATGGGCTAAGTAAAATAAGCCAGACACAAAGGGCTGAATACTGTATATTCCATTTATATGAGGATCCTGAAGTCCAAAAATAATCAGGAGAGAGAAGGAATGAAGATATTGTTTAGTGCGTGTTGTTTCAGGTTTACAAGCTGAGAAAGTTCTAGAGATTGACTGCAGAACATCTTAACACTAAACTTATCCACCTCAAGCTACAATGGTACCTTTGTTATTAAATGCATTTTGCCACAATTAAACATGAAAAGGGAACAAGAGTTAAAGAAAGGAGGGTGAGGAACAGGGGGTCTCACCTAACAGAGCTTTTGCTACTGCCACTCACTACTTCCTCCACACTCCTGCTCTCAGTACTCTATCCCTTCCCTAAGGGACAAAGGTGGTGAGCAATGCAGTTCTCCGAATTTACCTCAGACATATTTCACCTTTTAGCTATCTTCCCTAGATACGAGGACCTCATTGGGATCATTAGGCAACTTCACAGATCTCCCTGCTGAAAAAATACAAGAAGTCCTGCTTCCTCAGGGGATATGTTGGAGGCCTTGATTTTAGTCAGGTCATGAGCAACGACTTCTTCTGGGGTTACTAGGCCCTGAGCTTTACCTTAGGCTTGCGCTTGGTGTCGTCCATGATCAATTTCCAGTCCGAGCCATTGTTGCTGTGTCCAATCTTGAATTTCCTCATGAACACCTTGTTCTCTTTGTGCTTCCCACCCTGAATGATGATGCCCCTCACAATCTTCTCCTCCCCAGGTCCACTTGCAGCCACTCATTGACGTAAGAATGAGGTGCTGGAGGCAGAGCCCAACCTGAGCGACTGGTTATCAGGCGAATATTTTCAGGCATCCAGTTCCGATCCCATTGGTTTGAGGCTGTAATCTGGGAATCAGATATAAGTCCAGACACCATACCCAGCATTCCAGAGCAAGGATAATCTAGAACATGGAGAGAAAAAAGTATATAGCTATTGAGAAGTGATTTTCTAGAAATTTTCAGGCTTAGAAAGAAAAATACAACACATTTAATGAAAACATTGTTTGCAGTCATTCATATATTCTAAAATCTCAGAATCATTGGCCATTAAAAATCTTCCCTCTTAAAACTGGGGAGCTATGTGTGAACAAATGAATTTGGGCCTCTGTCTAACACCATGCACAAAAGTCATATCAAAATGGTGAACATCGGGGCTGGAGCGATAGCAAAGTGGGTAGGGCATTTGCCTTGCACACAGCTGACCTGGCTTTGGATCCCCGACATCCTATATGGTCCCCTGAGCACTGCCAGGAGTAAATCCTGAGTGTAGGCCCAGGAATAACTTCTGAGTATGGCCTGGTGTGACCCAAAAAGAAAAAAAAGGTGAAGATCTTTGTAATTGTATATCTCACGGTGGTATAATAAAATATTTTTAAAAAATAAAAATATTGATTAAAGATCTCAATATCAGACCCAAATCCATAAAGTACACTGAAGAAAACATAGGAAAAATTCTCTACAACATTGATGCTAAAACATCTTCAAAGATGACACATCACTAACAAAATAATTGGAAGCAAAAATAAACATGAGACTACATGAAACTAAAAAATTTCTGTGCCTCAAAAGAAACAGAGAACAAGATACAAAGACAGTCCACAGAGTGGGAAAGAATATTCACCCAGTACCCATCTGATAAGGGGTTAATATCCAGGATATATCTAGAATTTCACAAGAAGAAAACAGCCAACCCCATCAAAAAATGGGGAGAAGAAATGAACAGAAACTTCAACAAAGAAGAAATTCAAATGGCCAAAAGGAATATGAAAAATGTTCATCATCACTAATCATCAGGTAGATGCAAATCAAAACAACAATGAGGTATCATCTCACACCACATAGACTAGCACACATCCAAAACAGCAAGAACAACCGGTGCTGGCACAGATGCGGGGAGAAAGGAACTCTCATTCATTGTTGGTAGGAATGTAGACAGCCTTTTGGGAAAACAATATGGACATTACTCCAAAAACTAGAAATTGAGCTCCTATTTGACCCAGTCATACCACTCTGGGAATATACCCTGGGAAGCAAAAAAAAAAAAAGTGGAAACACCATCTGCACTTTTATTTTCATAGCAGCACTATTCACAATAGCCAGAATCTGGAAGCAACCAGAGTGCACGAGAACAGATGACAGGATAAAGAAACTGTGGTACTTCTACACAATGGAATACTATGCAGCTGTGAGGAAAAGCAATGTTATGAAATTTGCCTATAATTGGATGGACATGGAAAGGATCATGCTGAGTGAAATTAGCCAGAAGGAAAAGGATAGATATAGAATGACTGCATTTATTTGTGGGGTATAAATATATATGAATTATATACATAAAATGTATTAAAATATATAGAATATATTATATTTTATAAAATTATACATATATTATATATTTATATAATCAGATGGGCTGGACATGTAATGTGATTTGGGGGCGACTGCTGGACTACAGCCGTTACCAACTGGGTCCCATGGGATGTCAAAAGATCACGTGGCCGCCCACCTACAAGATGGTCAGACTTTTTCGTTAAGACCCTGAACGCTTTGAGGCTCTTCATATTCCTGAAGCAACCAGATGCCATTCTGGCACATGATAGGGTCAAATGGAAATGTTACTGGCGCCTGCTGGAGCAAATTGAATAATGGGATATCAAGTGATCAAGCGATATAAGTATATATTTTTATATATTGTATATATATATATAATGATACTAATATCCAAGACCAGGCAAAACATGGATCGGGAGATCTTGTCAATAGGTGGTATCAATTGCAAATGTGTTGGAGTCAAGGTTAGGTAAGACAGAGATGGGAACAGTGTCCTAAATTGTTGGAAATGCTAATACCAGCCTAGAACTGAGCATTGAATATAGGCAATGAGATACACATGATAACCTCTAAATGTATGTATTGCAAACCACGATGTGTAAGAGAAGGGACACAGAGAAAGAGAGAGAGAGAGAGAGAAAAGAGATAAAGAGGGTAAAGAGCCTGCATAGAGGCAGGCTAGAGGAGGGGGTGGAAATTGGGGATATTGGTGGTGGAAAATGTGCACTGGTGGAGGGATGGGTGCTAGAACACTGTATCATAAACATCTTTGTAATTGTATATCTCACGGTGATATAATAAAATATTTTTTAAAAAAATATTTCCTCTTTCCTCTTCTCCCTTCTCTTTCACCATCTTCATAGAAAGCACCCACACACACACTACATTTCAATAGGCACGCTTCTTCAGAAAGAAATGACATTTCCCCCTTTCTGAATTCTTTCAAGTTTAATGTCAAACTATTGATGTTGCAAGTCCATTTGGTATCCAGAGGTTGTTCCTAGATGACATATAAACTCTACCAATCAGAGGCTTGATATAGAACCACTGGATATATATATATATATATATGTGTGTGTGTGTGTGTATGTATATATACATATATATATGCAAATCAATAATCTTCAAGGCAAGAAAGTGCCAAAATAAAGGTTGCAAGATCGTGATAAAGAAGAGAAGAGAATAATGGCATTTGAATCAGCTGCAAGAGTAGGAGAGGACAGGAACAGGGGGTTGCACGGATGGAATATTGAGGGAGAGTGTCTGTTTTCCTTCTCCAAAGTCCTCTCCACCCCATTACTAACTGCATGAGGGGTTTTGTACACAAATAACCCACAGTCATCTCAAATATACTATGCCCAGCTGAAACAGTTCTTTAACCTTGCCACTGAGTCCCTTGACTGGATTTTTGAATTTTAATCAACAGCATCTCCAGTCAGATACTTCCTGCCTTCCCAACTTGCCTTTCTCTCTTTCACATTTTACATTCTTCTTTTGCTAACGAATGCTGATCTGCTCTTGTTTAAATAAACAAAAAGCATCTTGGACCTGCCTTTATGTCTCCATTTCTTTGGGTTTCATCTGCGTCCTGACCACTTATGGTCAGGGTGCTAAATGGGTCCCGGTTGGGTTCCCAGACTTCAGCTTTGAAACAATATCACACATAACTGCTATATCACTTTTCATAAATTTGTGTTTGTGCAATATCATTCTCATGCTTAAAATTCCAGGCTAAGTAAAATAAGCCAGGCACAAAAAAAGACAAATATCATATGACTCCAGTGGTATGAAATATCTAGAAGAATGAAATTCATAAAGACAGAAAGTAGAATGGTGGTGTGCCAGTGGCTAGAGGAAGCCAGGGACAGGAATGAGTACTTGATGGGCACAAGGTTTCAGTCTGAAACAAACTCTGGAGTAGACAGTGTTTATTGTACAATAATGTGATTGTATCTAATGACACTGAATTGTACAGGTAAAGTGGCTAAAATAAGATGAGAGAGAGGAGAAAGAGAGAGAGGAGAGAGAGTGTTTAACACTTTAAGTACATGGTTACATACTGGGGATCTGGGAGTCATACCTAGCACCGCTTCACTCTCTGAGCACTGCAAGGAACCAACCCCACGCAAAGGGCCTGAAGTAGCCCCCAAGTCCTTTTGGATGTGACCCCAAAATGAAACAAAACAAGTTAAAAGGTTGAATTTTATGTGATGTCTAGTTTAGCACAATCATAAAAGTTAATTTGAAAAAATTTTCAAAGCTCTCTATTTTTAGGGAATGTGGACAGTTTCTTGCTGGCTTTTAAATTCCTTTATTTTGGGTTTACCTTATCTAATTTTATTTCTGATCATTGGTGGTATATTCCAGTTAATTCATTTTCCTTCTCTATTCCAATACCAGTAACAATTTTTACCTCATTCCCATGACCTGATGGAATGATTTGAGGCTCTTTATGTTCCTGGAGCAAGCAGATGCCCTTGGGCTCTACTAGCATGGGACAGGACATAGGGAGATGTTACTGGTGCCTGCTTGAGCCAATCGATGATGAACGGGAATACAGTGATACAGTGATTCCATTGTTTATTTTCATCAAATTTTCATCAATCTTTGCTCTAAATGCACTAACTGCATCCCATCCCTCCTACTGACAAAGGTAAGTTCTGCTCACACTTTAACACCCAGTTTAAACTCCTCACCAAAATTTCTCAAGCTTCTCTAGAAATATCAGAGACTCCTGTGGTAAACTGTTTTCCTTTGCTTAGGTATTAGCAGTCTTGTATCTGCAGCTAGAAGATAAATTTCTTCGATGCAGTGAATGGAATAATAGGTCTATTTATATCTTCTATAGCAGCCCGAGAAGCTTCAGAGCACCAAGTATTCATCATTAATTAGTTGATTGGTGGCTTAATAATAAAATGTTCAACACTTTAATTATTTTCTTTCCAAACGTTCATCCCAGTCAAGGACAAGCACAGAAATGATAAACTATGTTTCTTGGAAATCATAACTCAATTTTGAATAATAGGAATAAAATTCACCTAAAAATATGACTTCTGAAGATGAATATGTGGAATTAGAATACCTCTATGCTTTAAACGGTACCTTAAGAGTTATCCAAACACTTTCACATGGCTTGTATGTTCATATATTATTTATATACTAGATAAATATGAGATAGTTAAGACATACTTGCCTGGGAATTATGAGTGTACTTTCAGCCTCACAGATTATATGACCTTATGGGACCTTAGTAACAATATCCTCATGCAGACTGCACATGGCAGCTGAAGCGAAGAACTATCTCAACTCAGGGTGGCGGGGCATGAGAAAGGGGGCTTTCTCCTCGTACTATCTGAACCACTTAGAATTTGTACCAAGTTTTGTACGCTCATATCGTTTATTCATTTTCTTCCCTGATTCCTCCAATCAAACCTGATTTTTTCTTTCCTGGGACTTCTCAGAGCATTTTCTCTGAATCACTCATTAATGATTCTACTCAATTCATTGGATGGCTGCTCTTGATTGCCCTGAATGCTAAGTTCTTTGAGGGTATTAAGTTCTTTAAGGGTATCAACCAAATAACATTTGAAAACATTCTGTGACCCCCATGTGCCTATTTTATGAAGACTGTGTGCTCAACAAATATCTGTTGGCTGAAAAACCTTATTAACATGATAAAAGGCAGCTGTCATTTCCCCAAAGCACCTTTTTCTGTAATTCAGCTTTAATATTTGCTCCAGACTCAGATCTGAAAATCAAGAACTAACTTAATGGGGATGAGAGAAAGATTTACCAAAACTATTTGGCTCAGGGAATATGAAATTATAGTGAAGACACCTTTTTAGTTACCGTGGTTGCACCTGACTGATTAAAAACAAACTTCTATAAAGTTGAGCTGGTAATGAGGACCAGATGTTACCATTTGGAGAAAAACACAATTAAGTTGAATCTTGCAAAGAAACAGAACAGCCACTGCATTGATACCATTTTTTATTATTTTTTTAATGCACAGTTAGCTTGATAGCCACAAACCTGGTCATGATCAGCTTTTATTCAGTTAGCATGTCTGTGGTACAGAGATTGTCATTCTTTTGTATGTCTGCCTCATCCAAAAGAAGATGAAAAGGAACCAGAGCAGTAGTACAGCTGATAAATGTTTGCCTTGCATGCAATACACCTATGTTCAGTCCCTGGAACCTTATATGCCCCCCAAGTCTGCCAGGAGTGATCATTGAGCACCAATAATGTGTTCCCGCCACAAAAAGAGAAAAGAGAAAGAGGCATCTTCATTTAATTTTGACAAAAAACTACATGAGTCACTTTCAGCAATGAATAGAAGAGACATTATGTTAATGACATAAGGTCTGAAAGAGATGTGAGGTGCTACCATTGTTTTCCAGTAGCAGTTAGTTCAGATGTGCTTTAACCTGGCTATATGGCAAATCCTTTGGAAACAGTGTCTCCAGATTTAACAATCAAACACAGTACATCAAGGAACAGAATGCTAAACTAAATTGGGATTTCGGAAAAGAAGACACTTTTGAAAATTGTGTTTCCTGAATTTTTTGCTTCCATAAAGTTTTTTTAAGTCATTTTTCATTTTTTACAATTACAAAGATATACAATTAAAAAAGTTCATATTTGGGTTTTGGTCATACAGTGTTCCAGCACCCATCCCTCCACCAGTGCCCATCTCCCACCACCAAAGTCCCCCGTTCCCTCCACCCTCCCCCAGCCCTCCTCCATGGCAGGATCTTTATTTCTTTCCCTTTTTCTCTCTTTCTCTTTTCCTTCCCTTCCAGACTATGGATTACAGAACATACATTAAAGGGTTGTCATGTGTATCTTTTTACCTCTATTTAATGCTCAGTTCTAGGTTGGTATTAGTACCCTCGACAATTGCTAGCACACTGTTCCATTTTCTGTCTTACCTAGCCTCTGACTCCCACACGTTTGTGATAATTTCCACCTTTGGCAAGACCTCCTGATATATGTTTCACTTGACCTTGGATATTGGTATCATAATATGTACATATATTTATGATATGCAAATAAATGCAGTCATTCTGTATCTGTCTCTCTCCTTCTGGCTAATTTCACTCAACATAATCTTCTCCATGTCCATCCATTTATAGGCAAATTTTATAACTTCGTTTTTCCTAACAGCTGCATAGTATTCCATTGTGTAGATGTACCAAAGCTTCTTTATCCAGTCATCAATTTTCGGGCACTCTGGTTGCTTCCATAATCTGGATATTGTGAAGAATGCTGCTATGAACATAAAAGTAGGGATGGTGTTTCCGCTGCATATTTTTGGTTTCCCAGAGTATATTCCCAGGAGTGGTATGGCTGGGTCAAATGGGAGTTCAATTTCTAGTCTTTGGGGAATGTCCATATTGTTTTCCAGAAAGGCTATACCAGCCGGCATTCCCACCAACAATGGATGAGTGTCCCCTTTTCCCCACATCCACGCCAGCACTTGTTGTTCTTACTCTTTTGAATATGTGCCAGTCTCTGTGGTGTAAAGTGATATCTCATTGTTGTTTTGATTTGCATCTCTCTAATGATTAGTGATGATGAGCATTTTTTCATATGTTTTTTAGCCATTCGAATTTCTTCCTTGCTGAAGTTTCTTTCTTCTCCCCATTTCTTCTCCCCATTTTTTTGATGCGGTTGTTTGTTTTCTTCTTGTAAAGTTTACCAGTGCCTGATATATCCTGGATATTAACCCCTTATCAGATGGGTATTGGGTGAATATTCTTTCCCATTCTGTGGACTGCCTTTGTATCTTAGCCACTGTTTCTTTTGAGGTGCAGAAGCTAGTGAACTCTTCATAAAGTTTTTTTATGAGCTAGCTGCCTGCACCAAAGATAAAGGACATTCTGCATTTGGCCCAGCAAAATCTGTTTATAAAGCATAGATATTTTCCTAGATGGAAAGGAATACTGAGTTCTGTAACAGAGGATAAAGCTTGTTTTCTTTGATGCTATTTTCTAGTAAAATCTTTGTATTATTCTTTAAGAGGAAAACTGAAATGCTCCATAATTCAAGTGCTCACTTTAATGTTTTTTCGTGGACTATAATGGTAGTAACCTTATTTTATGCGTGAAACTGAATGAACATAATTCAATCTTTCCTAGATGGATCACAGAGTAATTTTGGGTAGTATGATGCCTGAGATCACTGTGAACTTTTATTACCATAGGAATATTGGAACACCAATATGTGCAGACAACTTCTAACAAGCACAGGTTAACAGAAGCCTTGTAAAGCAGAATAGTCCTGAAATCTTGTTGTCATGACATCTCTAAAGGCTGATGCACTATGTTAACTCTACATTTAATATTCCTAAAAATGTATGCTGAATATAAAAAATGGTAAAACTTGGGAGTTCTTGAAGACTTAAGAATATATTTCTGATGTATTCCCATGCATAGTTTAATGTGTATTCCCTTTTAACTCCGTTGTTAGTTTTGCTCATTTTAATATAGACTGAGTTAGAACTTGCTATATTCTCCCAGTGGCCTATGGGCCACCTGGATATTCCTAAAGGGTCACAGGCAAAAATTACATAAATAGTAAGGTCACGGCACGAGACTAGGAGCCAGTAAGATGGGGGTTCACAGGAAGGAAACAAAGTTGGAAGGGAGCCATGGTATGAAAAGATTGAGAAATGCCACTCAAGAGGAAAAGATAAAAATCTGAAACAAACTATGCTATCCAAGTCTGATAACAAACTATGCTATCCAGTAGCATAGTTTGTTATCAGACTTGGGTAAAAATTACCAATTCATCCAATTAGACCTGTATTTAAAAATCAGTGTCCTGAGTACATATTAGATCCCAGGCAGATAGGAAACAATGGAAAATAAGACCAAACTTCTGCTCATATGGACCTTCTGATTTCCAGAACAGTGTATTAATTTCTACTCTGAGAGAACATGGTCTCTAAAAGAAGAGAATTCTCTACTTCCCGGAACCAATAAGGAAACACTGATATCACTGCATCATAAGAAGACTCTGCAGGTTGGAACTGAATTTAGGTTTAATTTATTGAGTTTCATGTACTAGTTAACTTACTGGGCATCACTTTAAACTAGGTGTGTTACAGATTTTTTTTTTTACTTAAGCTTAACTACAGTGGAATTAAGGTTAATCTGACTAGCAAATGGAGAGCACAGGGACTAGACTGAAAGTCTTGCCCATGGTCATACATTTACTCTGGATACAGTGGCACTACTTTAGGTGCGTGTAACCGTGAGTGGAACATGTAGCTCTCTCCAAAAACCTGCATGAGTCAACGATGGGGAGATTGTAACCATCTCATTAGAGAGAATATGTCTGGAAGAGATTAAGACTCATGGTTGGTATTAGTATTATGAATTAAAAACAGTCTGAATTTTTTAAGATATAGCTATGAGAAGTAACAGAAAATTGGATGTGTAGAGAAATGACAGAATGGTAGATATTTTAGAGATCTATTTTTAAGTAATTAGGATTATTAACTATATTTTGTTTGTTTTGGAGCACATCTGGTGGTGCTCGGGGCTTATCTTGGCTCTGTGCTCTGGGATCACTCCTGGCAGGCTCTGCGGGAGCTATGGAATGTTGGAAACCATATCTAGGCTGGTACTGTGTAAAGAAAGCAAGTGTTCTACCTGCTATACCACATCCTGGCTCTAAAACTATTTTTAATACAATATATTAATTATCTTCTTAACTTGTAATAACTCATACTATTAGACATAACCCTGAGGATTTCAAATTCCTTGAAAAGGGAACAAGAGTATTGCAGGGGCCAGAGTGATAGCACAGCAGGTAGGGCATTTGCCTTGCCGCAGTCTGCCTGGGTTTGATCCCGGCATCCCATATGGTCCCCTGAGTCCCACGGGGAGTAATTCCTGAGTGCAGAGCCAGGGTAACCCCTGAGCATTGCCAGGTGTGACCCTCCTCCCCACAAAAAGAGTAGTTCAGATATAAATTTTTCTTAAGTAAAGGAGCCTGGAAATTCAGAGTTCACACTGTAGGGTTCGAGGGGATAAAATGGCAACCGGCACCAAGCGATGATCTGCTGATGAGACAGCAACATTCCGGAATCAGAGATCACCTCGCCCCAGCACGGAAGACAGGATTCATGGCCCACCTGGCGCTGGGAAATTCCCAGGCCACATTCTGGGCTTCTCCACATAGACCTTCTTACAGGTAACAGGAGCCAGACTAAGCCCACGGGTTCCACTGGTCTTGGTTCCCTTCCCACCCCCCACCCCCAAAACAGTTTAAAAATCCCTCTCAATCTCTACCGGGGAACCATAGTGTCCACAAGGGAGCGCACCCCCAATAAACTTCTCCTGTTCCTTCTCTTTTACTTGGTTCTCTGTCTGTCTGTGCCAGCTGAGGTCACTGATCTATCACACACCAACACATTTGTTGTCGTTAGAAAGTTTGTCTCATTTATTTGGTGTAGTAAAATGGATTTGGTTGGAGAAACAAGGAGAAATTTTCACTCTGACCTCAAATGTCATTGTTTTCCACATATTTATGGTAACCTTTCAAATTTGTAATGTTCTGAACATGGCCTAGAACTTTTTCACTTAACTACTGATCAAAAATAAAACCAAGGTTATTATCTAACATTTTAATATCTATTCTTCCTCTGTACCTCTCATCTCCCAATTCCTGTCTCTAAGGTCTTGAACTTTCTAAATTTAAGATCCTAAAACAAACAAATCTGTCTCTGGACGTAAACAAGATTTTAGTAAAAAAATTCAGATGTCAGTTTTTACTTTCCAAAATATATTTTATTGTAAATGAAAATAATTTTTTTCCATCATAAAATAGCTTTTCTCTAAATTATTTGTAACTTCATGGAAAATTGCCCAGAGCGATTTTATTTTCCTTCAAAATTATATACAAATAAAAACAGTAGTGGTGACAACATGGAATGAGAAACCAAATGCCCTAAGTATGATTACTGACACAACTAATACAAGACAGCTCAAAGAATTCTAAAAAGATCTTCACTTTTAATTATCATCTTTATGAATCAGATATTGGTTCTAATCTTGAATTTTTAAGTTTATATTGTCTTCTTAAAAATATGAAAAGTTTTCAACATATTTACTTAAAACTACAATTTACTTCAGAAAAGAGGGAAGAGGAAGATTAATAGAACTCCTGGAATGTCCCAAAGAGGCGTAAGAGCCGTTTAAAGGGGCGACAGTGAGAAAAGCTCAGTACTACCCATGGTGCTCAGGGGTCCTTAGGTCTACACTGATAATCTTTGGGGTCTATGCAGAGCCAGCCACAAATTCAGAGCTTTGGAAATGATAGACATAGTATTTACCATTTGCACTATCTGGTACTATTGGCAAATTGCACAATTTATTGAGACAAACCCCAAAAGAAAGCTGTCAGGGTAAGTTGGTGAATAAAAGGAAAAATTCTTACAAATAAAATTCCTCCTTGCCTTTTTTGGATAAAACCTCTCTAGATAGGGTATGCAGAAAACATTTTATACAACAATTATTGATTATATATCTACTGATCTCCTGCTGTGCACCCAGGAGGTGGGAGAAAGACCTAGTGCTGGCCTTTAAGGTGTAGTGGAAAGGCAGCACTAATCAATACCTACCAAGTGCCAGGTTATGCTAAGTGCTCTTAATCCATGAGCTAATCCATTATTACAACAACCTTAAAATCCCGGTTATGCTAAGTGCTCTTAATCCATAAGATAATCCATTATTACAACAACCTTGCATGGAACACACTATTATGATTGTTTTTGGATTAGATAACCAAGGTTTTGAAAAATAGCATATTGGCTGAAGAAACAAAATTGTGAGCATTACACACTGAATATAAGTTTTGATCTATCAAAATTTAAAGCATATGGCACTAAACCACCAATTGAAAGCAACCTCTTATTATACTCCCCATTTTAAAAATCTAACAGAAGTTCAAAATGAGGCAACCTTTTGGCTGGCTCTTACCTGTTATCTTGCAGCCATAGACTTCAAATCTTAAAGAAATGCCAGTTTCCCAAGTCACAGGTTTGATTCGAACATATCGAGTTATCAGTGGTTTGGGGAAAACTCCAAATACAACATCAGTGGGGTTGGTGTTTCCCTGGAAGATCTATGTGGAAAAAGAAAGTTCCCTTTAAGAACAGCCTTTGATTTAAACACTTCCAGAACTTTTACAAATGCTTATGAAATTATTTGCAACTCCAGCTTTATCTATCAGGGCTAAAAAAGCATTGAGAACTAGCTCTGTTGCTTTTTCAATGATGACAATTAGGAAAGAGCCTACCTAATATAGTATGGTGTCCTAATTATTCCATTTTGTGAAAGTCTGGAGTCTCCAAAGCACAGTGATAGAAATAGATGTTGTTTTCTTCAAAAGTGGGAAACTATTAACTTTTTCATAAGAACCTACAGAATATTATAGACATTACATGGAACTTCTCATGACTTTGCTTTTCCAGGAGCCTCCATAAGAAATGTACATTTTTAATTAATTAGATTTAAGAGGGGCTACTCCCGGCAGAGCTTGGGTGGCCATGTGGTGTTTGGAACCCAACTCAGGGTCTTACATATCCTGGGTATGCAATGTACTATTCGAGCTATCACCCTAGCCACTGAAGTGCTTTTTTGAAATTCAGCCTTTTTGAAAATTCTAGCTGACGTCCTCAGCTGAAGTGCTAGGTTAAAGAGTTTCTCTCGTTTTAACTCAATTTCTTGATGGAAAAGCTACGTTTGACATTAACGAATGACTTTAATCATTTTTTGGTTATTGGGACAATTATATTTTAGTCATTGAAATCAAAACTAAGTATGGAATGATATATAACCTAAAAATGAGCTTTGCCAGGACTTTCTGCTTCTGGTTTCTAACATGTGTCATTTTATGCAAAGAAAGATGAGGTAGGTGCGGAGCAGCACATCTAAGGAGTGTCAGATTCAATAATTTCCCTACAAATATCTGCCAAGGCCACTTTGCCTGGCCTTCGTGTTCTTTAGAAAGATCCCTTGGGAATTGAGATTGACATCATGGAAAACTCTGGCACTAGACCTACAACCGGCGGAAGGAAAAGTCTCTATGTCCCTGGAATTTACTTCAACCCTAGTTCGAGGACAACTTGTGTGTAATGGATGTGTCTCAATGTATCTAGCAGTCTTCCTTTTGGAGAGCGTGTGGAGACAGTCCCCTCCGAATATGTAACCAGAGCACTACAGAGCATTTTTGGACAGGCATGGATATTCCTCCTCATCTTGCCAGAGGGGATTTAAGGAGGAGGCACTTTCTCACAGAGAAATAATTTTTAATCATTTTCTCACAGAGAAAGTGCCTCACACTTTCTCTTTCTCTGTGAGAAAGGGTTGCTCCATGGCTTGCTCTTTCTCTGTGAAAAAGGGTTTGTAAAAGCCAAGTTGGTGTTTTCATTTCATTTCCTGGAGTGGCCTGTACCATTGGAGGTGGTCAGATGCTATACGGAGTTCACTCTTAAGCTTGATGCCTCTCCAGAGACAATTTAATATCGTAACTTATCCTATCCGGTGATGGCCTTTAGATTTCTGTCCTACTTCAGCAAATCTCTCATGGAAATAGTTTATGTGGGAGCATTTTGTGAGACAAAGAGTAATGGAAGTTAAGTTTCCAACATGGTGCTTAAGGGCTCAGCAAGTCCATTTCAGGGAGAGACCAGCATCCATTGAGAAGTTGAAGTTCCAAATTAGGGTGAGGAGTTCACATTTAACTCATGTGGAGGAGTGATATGATAGCTCACTACCAGGTAAGTATGTACATTCCATGTGACATGAAGGGGAAATCTAGAAGAAGCTGGTGTACACTGGCACATACTGCTCAAAACTTTTGTGCTGGCAACTCCCTTTTATCAGGCTAAACTAACGGATTCAACAGACACCTTTTAGATGAAATGATCATTTTTAAAAAGAAGTGTCCTGAGGCCTGAAGTCATATCTTCTCACTGTTTGAGTGCTCTTATCTGTTGGTGTGGAACTAAGATATGTGTGTGTGTGTGTGTGTGTGTGTGTGTCTAACTAAAGCTCTCTTCCAAAAGCCACTACAAAACAAGAATAAATCATAAAAAATGTGGCCCCAATGGACATGCTTCAGCTTCACAAATGATGGCTGGGCTTTTCATCCCCAGATGTAGGATTGGTTTCATGTCCTCCAGGGCTAGACAGTGGCCTTGAACTTGCCTCTCCATAGACCTTTCCTCCCACAGAGCATCTGTCTACCTATCCATCTTGCCTGCTCTGAAAAAGAGTAGGGGCTTTGCAGCTAATCAAAGGGAATTAATTGTTCTCCTACTTCTCACCCAGGAGGCTTTTCTCAATTTCAGACCTACAAGGAGAAAAACCAAGGCCAGGAGTACTCCAAAGAGAGACAAGGACATGTTAATTGACTCTGCCCCCAAGCCAGGGTGCCAGTTACCTGGGTCTTAGCTCCTGCTCTTATCAAGACCAAGTTTGTTTGTTATTTTTATGGCTTTCAGGGCAGACATGCTTTTAATTGGAGGAAATAGTCCTCAGAAATCTTTTGATTAGTAAAATCAGAGCAAGCATAACTTCAAATAAACAGGCAGGCTGAGAAAAACATCTCAGTTTCCCATGATTTAGAGTAACACGCCCAGGGGCAGGAGCCAGCTGGTGTGGCCTCCTTGGTTGAAAGCAGTGGGGAGATACATTCATGTGTTCTACTATGAGTTCTATTCGTTCTCACAGAAGCAGTCAAACACCCTTGTAAATTATTTTGTGAGCCACAGAGGACAGATGAAAAGTGTTTTCTAAAACCAGCACATTACAGAGAGAAAAAAGAATCTATGAAAGAGAATGAAGAAACACGAAAAAACACCATCCAAAACAACACCTCAGGTTCTAAGAGGAAAGTGTTTAACCACTATATAAACTATGCCCTCTGCATGCCCTTCGACCCCCCCACCCCCCAGGGAGATTTAAAGCAATTCTTGAATCTGACACTTCATTTGGCTGGTATTGAATTTTCTTGGAAACATCCATATAATTTCCCTTTGACTTTTACTTCTGGGAACATGAGACCCCTTGGTCATATATATATTACACACATATATATATGTATATATGTATGTATATATATAATTGTATTTTTAATTTGAAATCAATTAAAAAATAAACCAGGCCAGACATGAAGCTTCTAAACAAATGAGTCAAAACCAACCGATCATCTGTTTCAAAGACTGAATTGGCTGGACATAGGGGGTAATCACCAAACTTACCACAGGTTTATTTCCTTCTTTTATGGTGATCCAGTCTTCCCCATTGGTGCTAATGTCTATTCTGTAAGTCTTGACATAGTACTTCTTGTTGGTTTCCTTTGAAATGGCTCCTTGGGTTCCAACAGCAGTGACAAAGCGCAGAAGGCCCAAGTCAACCTATAAGGCAAGACAATATGGTTGGTCAACTAACCCTTCTGTGCCACAGTATGGTGCTTCTTTTCCTATCAATTAAGTCTAATGACATTTGGTGTCAACAACCTTCATTTCCCATTCCATTCCCTCTGGAGAAATGGAAAGACATGGTAAGACATGGTAAGAAATAGCACAGACATGGTAAGACAGTGATTGGCTTAGTTTGGGGACTGCCAAAAAGGAGCATCACCACTGAGCAACTAAGACCACTTGATCTTTTGTATCAGAAAAAAAAAACGGGTTCAACAGCAGGTATTATGGCTTTATTTTTTTAAGAGATTCAAAATCATTTCCAAACAGCACATTAATGTATGCTATTTTAGGAACAAAAAAAATAAGGCGAATCAGACTCACAGCTTGGATACCTGAAGAGACCTGATCTAGAACTCAAGTCTAACATGGCCGTTTCTCCCATCACCTTCAGCATCCTACCTCCTTTCAAATAAAATACAGATGGAAACAATACTAACTTGAGGAGCACTAGGAGTATTGTGGTTTGGGGAAATGGGTCACAGGTTTGTATTTTCCATATAATCTTTTTTTTCTATTTTGTCCTTTAATTTTATTTTTTTTCTCTAAATTTCTTCCTTCTCCATTTCTTACTGTGACCTGATTATCTGTGATCCTTCCTCTCAGGGTAGGTGGACTCCAAGGCATCATCTGGGCAGGACTGACACTCTTATGAGACAATAGTTCTGGTATACAAGTTTCTACTCATAAATTTCAATTGGAAAAGTTCCTTAACACAAAGGTCTTGCTTATCCCAAACTAGCTTGTCCCATACTTGAAGATTGCAATTAAGAGACATCGTATTAGTACAAAGAGAAGATGATCATATTAGTACAAAGAGAAGAAGATTGCAATTAAGAGACATATTAGTACAAAGAGAAGATAATGATGCAAGAAATTGGTTTGCGTTGTTTCTATGGTCTTGTAACGTGAATGGAAGGGGATAAAATCTCAAGGTTCAGATACTGACAATGAATTTAGCTAATTATTTAGTCTTGGAAAAGTCTCTACCTTTTTGAGTCCGTGTTTTGTAAAAATGAAGAAGTTGGAATAAGTGCCCTGGTAAGTCCCTGACCTTTCAGATCTAACTTATTTTATTTGTGGGAATTGGAGGTGGTTAGTTCAAATCTGGAAAGGCCTGGGGATAGCTACTGGCTCTGTGCTTTGGTATTGTTCCTAGGGATGGAACTGGGATCAGCTTCATGCAAGACAAGCACCTTAACCTCCATACTGGTTCTCCAATTCCCTCTCACTTTCCATGAGTCCATACAAATAATACAGTTTTATTTTAATTAACCATATTTATTTTCATTACTGAAAATTAACAAGCTTTAAAATCATCATTTGACTATATATTAAAATAGAAAATTGATTTTTTCTATAAGATCGTTCCCTCTAATTTATTATACCTGGTGATATTTCTGCATAACACAGGCATTTTAAAGAAAAGAAACACAAATATATGGTTGATAGCATTAGGAAATGAGCACTGGGACTGATTAATAGCAGGACGATACTTCGACTATTTATTATTTACTATCACTATCACTATCTTCCCGTTAATCATCTAACAGGCAAGAGAAAGTCACTTACCCTGAAAGTAGCGACAAAAGTCACAAACCCAAACAAAGAACCTCATACACTCTTCTAAATCCTCTCCCAGTTACTACTTGACAACCAAATTTTCAGAAAACAATATTTAATCAACCCTCCAGTGCCTATAGGCCATGAACAGCTGAAGAATATTCATTTTTTCCACAGTATGCCTCATGAAGAATGACTACTGTCTTTCATGAATTCCTTTCTTCAGAAGACCCTTGGAGTAGTTAAATCCACATGTTGCCAATTCACTTCAAGATTGAAGGGGCCAGAGCAATAGGTAGGGTGTTTGCCTTGCACGCAGCCAGCCCATGCCGGCCGGGTTTGATCCCCGGCATCCCATATGGTCCCCGAGTACTGCCAGGAGTAATTCCTGAGTGCAGAGCCAGGAGTAATCCCTGAGCATCGCTGGGTGTGACCCAAAAAAGCAAAATAAATAAATAAATAAATAAATAAATAAATAAATAAATAAATAAATAAAATAAAAAGATTGAACCAAGAGTTACATTCAGGAAAAATAGCAATATTCCTGGCACATGGAAATCAATTGAGGTTACACAATTCAACAATAGAAGATTTTATCTAGAAAGGAAGGGGTTAGCATTTAATATGAAATTTTTTTATTTTACTGACCTGATTACAAAAATATAAAGTCTATGCTTTCACCATACTTAAGTGAAAAAGAACAAGGCTATGGTAAAAATTAATGATTTAATATAGCAATGGTGAATATTTTCATTTAACAAGTAATTACATAACCCATTTTTTGTTTGATTTTTGGCTAAACCCAGTGTTGCTCAGGGCCTTCTCCTGGCTCTGCACTCAGGGATCTCTCCTGCCAGGTTAAGGGGACCATATAGGGTGCCAGGGATTGAACCTGTGTGGGCTGTATATGAGCAAGTGGTCTACCCTCTGTATTATCTCTCATCCCCAATCCATTATTTTTGTCTATATCTATTTATTAAAATGTTCACTTATTAGAAAAATAAATCATGCCACTTTGCCTGAATCTGTGTGTAAATTTCAAAAAAGTGAAGACAATCCACATTGGCCAAAATCAGCACATAAATAAATATAGACTATTCCATTAAATTTGAATTTCTGATAAGTAACAAATATTTTTCACATAAAGTGTGCTCCATGAAATATTTGGAACAGCTCACAATAGAATCGCTGCTCACTTGAAATTTAAATTTAGCTATGTGTTCTGCTTAGCAGTTCTTCACTTTTGTTTCAGACAATCAGTTGATCCTAAGTTGCCACAGAAAGTCTCTGAATTCCTAATGCTGCCATCTAAAAGTTAATGGAGACTCTGGACTTGGTTACACTGAACAATTTCAACTGGTTTCAAAAGCTCTCAGAACACTTAATGCTTTACTGACTGCCCATTGAGTCATGCCCGATGCCATATTCACTTTCAAGCTGAAGGGCTCTCAAAATCTTGACGTCCAAGGGAGCATGAAGCAGAGCTATTCAAATAAACTTTTCTGTCAAACTTACAAATGGCTCTTCAGTTTGGAAATGATTAAATTCCTAAGAGTCCATATTCAGCTTTAGGCTATTTTGAAGTAATTCTAGAGCTTTATTCCCTGGAAGCCCTTTTTCTAGTCTTAATATTTTTTTTTCTGGTTAAGGCTTAATTACCAGTAGGAGAAAAGTTTGCTGTTTGCTAGGTAGATGAATCTTAAGCACTAGAAACAGTTGACTTTGAAAGAAGGAACAAGTAACTGGAGTTACTGGGTACCCAACAAGGAAATGTACAAGGTCCCCAGAGCCTATGTGTGAATCACTCACTAGTAAAAGAGAAGAGATATTTTATTTTCTCAACAGCAATGAAATGCATTAGCAAGATCCCCTTGTAATTGCATAATTTCCTGCTGAGCTTTAAAACTCTGCAGATTCTCTTTTTAACCACACAGGGATATTTGAAATTTCATTTCATTTTTCTTCTTAACATTACTGCCACCGGGTTTTAGTAAGGATGAATGACAACCTCGCAAAATGATTAGGGCTGGGATCTGAATCATGCAATTCAAATGGGATGAGCCTTGGGTGACATAGCCTCCTGAGCACTGTGGGAACACTTGTCGCAACTCTGGGAGCTCTCTCGACTTCTCTCTCCTTAGGTAATTTTGTGGATGCCCTACCAGTACTCCCATGTTCCCGAGAGAATTGGGGGAGAACAGAGATACTTCAGCTTTATACTTACAACTGCTTAGACTGTTTTAACATCTATGTAAGAGACCCAGCACATCTGGTCTGGGTGTTCATAACTATCTCATAGGGGAAGCTGTCCTTTCTAATCAAGATACTAGTCTCAAGCTACCTCTTTAGTCACAATAAAATATGTATTAGGAGCCAAAAAGATAGTACAGGGGTACAGGGAGGAAGGTGCTTTCCTTGCATGTGGCTGACTCTAGTTTGATCCTTGGCATTGCAATATGAACCCAAAAGCTGTTCCAGAGTAACCTCTAAGCACAGGGCAAGGAGCAGCTGCTAAGAACTTCCAAGTTGTGGTTGGAACTTGCCTACAAGAGTATGCTACCTGCACGGCAGAGCCTGGCAAGCTACCCGTGTTGTATTTGATATGCCAAATACCAGTAACAATTATAGACCTCATTCTGGAATGGATTGAGGCTCTTTATGTTCCTGGAGCAAGCAGATGCACTTGGGCTCTACTAGCATGAGACAGAACATATGGAGAAGTTACTGGGACCTGCTCGAGGCAAATCGATGATGAGCGGGAAGATAGTGTGGTTCCCACCCACAAAATTAATAAAAAATAATTAGAGAAAATAGGCGTTATTTTTTACATAAGGAAAGTTTTATTGTCTTCACACCTTGACATGTCTTCTTGATTTAGATTGAATTTTCCTTCTTTTTAATAGCAATGACGTTTTCTGTCTCCAGTTCTGAATTCTTCATGCTGTATTTTTTGTACTACCTCTCTCTAAACTTCTATGATTTCTTTAATACCAGATTTTCTATATAGAAAAGTAATGAATCGCTTTAAAATTTATAAAAGACCCAAAGAAAATAAAATGTCCTTAAAATCACCTCCAGAGAATTAGTCATCAACAATATTCTTCCAAGGCTTCCTTCTCCTGTGACATATATTTAAATATATGCATATATTTTACATATAGTATATAAGTTCATTATTATAAAAATGAGGTCTAGAAGTGAGTTTTGGGAACCTGTTTTTTGCATAGCCTTACTGATATTATTTTCTTTTTTAAAATTTCATTTTGCACATACCTGGCAGTGCTCAGGATTTACTCGTGTGCTAAGGGATCGCTCACTTGCAGTGGGTAGTGGACCATAAACAATGCTGGGGACTGGACCAAGGTTGGTGGCCTATGAGGCAAGTGACCTACCCACTACACTGTGTCTCCACACGTGATGTTATTTTCATACCATTTTTACATCATCATCATCAATAGCTTTATAGTGGAACAAGCGATTTAATCAATCTGCTACCTGTGAACATTTTTTCACAACTTGATTAACATTCGCCAATAGACACTTAATGTAGCTTATCTACAGATATTTGCATTAAGCAATGAGGATCACTTGATCACTTGAATCCCGTTATTCATCGATTTGCTCGAGTGGGCGCCAGTAACATTTCCATTGGACCCTATCACGTGCCAATGTAGCCCAATGGCATCTGGTTGATTCAGGAATATGAAGAGCCTCAAAACGTTCCTTCACGGTCTTTACAAGGAAGTCTGACCATCTTGTAGGTGGGCGGCCACGTGATCTTTTGATATCCCGTGGGATCCAGTCGGTAATGGCTCTAGTCCAGCGGTTGTCTCCAAATCACATTACATGTCGAGCCCATCTGATTTTCGATGCCTTGGCAAACGAGACAGCATCCCTGATTCTGGAATAGCGATGGAGGTCAGAACTCCGGATTCCTTCTCTCACTTGAGTGAGGCGTGATATTCCAAGCATAGCTCTTTCGATTCCTCTCTGGGAGACCCGAATAGCATTCTCATCCTGCTTTCGTAGGGCCCAGGTCTCTGAGGCGTATGTTAATGCAGGGAGAATGGTGGAGTCAAAGAGATGTGCCCGGAGCCGGAGGTTCTTTGTCCTTTTAGCTATTTCTTCGATGCCTTTGAAGGCATTCCATGCTGCTCTTTTCCTCCTGCGCAGCTCAGGTTTTAGGTCGTTCATCATGTTGACTTCTCAACCTAGGTACACATAACTGCTGCATTCAGAGATGTTTGTTCCATTGAGAGTGAATGGGGCCTCTGGAACTAGTTCATTCTTCATGAACATTGTTTTCTTTAGATTCAGCTGTAGACCTATCTTTCCACATTCTCGGTCAAAGTCAGCCAGCATTTGTGCCGCTTGGCTAATGTTTGGTGTTATTAGAACGATGTCATCAGTGAAGCGGAGGTGGTGTAGTTGCCCGCCGACCATCCATCTTCACTCCCATTCCTTCCCATTCTAATTGTTGCATGATGTTCTCGAGGGTGGCGCTGAAGAGTTTTGGTGAAATCGTATCACCCTGTCAAACCCCTCTTTTCACATTAATAATCACTTCTTTGTAGAATGGTGAGATCCTGGTGGTGAATCTGTAATACAGCTCACGAAGGATCTTGATGTATTGGGTTTGAACGCCCTGTTTGGCTAGCCGCTTTGATGACTGCTTCAGTCTCCACAGAATCAAAGGCTTTCTGTAAATCAATGAACGTGAGACAGAGCAGCATCTTGTACTCCCTACAAACCTCAATGAGCTTGGTTACCGTGTGGATGTGGTCGATTGTGCTGAATCCTTTCCGGAAGCCTGCTTGCTCGCATGGTTGTCCTTCATCTAGTGTTCTGCTAATCCTGTTCAGGATGACTCGTGTAAACAGCTTGTAGATGACAGACAACAGGCAGATGGGGCGATAGTTGCCGATGTCGTGAATGTCTCCCTTCTTGAACAGTAGAACTGTCCTGCTGGTTTTCCATTGGGAGGGCACCTTGCATTCGGACAGGTAGCGTGTGAAGAGCGAGCTAGTGTATTGATGAGTACCGATGGCAGATTCTTCAGGTGTTCGGGTCTGACTTTGTCTGGGCCTGGTGCTGTTCCCTTCTTTACTGACGAGATGGCATGTCGGATTTCAGAAGGGAGAACGCTGGGAATGACATATCCATCCTGTGGAATTTGGTATGCGAGCAGGTGGATGTGACTATCAAAGAGATTTGAGTAGAAGTCATGGATAATCTTCTCCATTGCCTTTCTGGAAGATGTGATAGATCCATCAGGGCGTTGGAGGGCAGTCATTTTGGTCTTATAGTTGGCAAAGGACAGGCGGGCAGTGAGAATGCTTTTCCCGGCTTCTGCTGCATCTTCCAGTATTTCTGCTCTTCTGTCTTTGAGGTCTTCTTTTTATCGCTTCTCTGCACTGTTTAGCAAGCTTGGATGTTAGCATTTGGTCTCCTGAGGCTTTCCCCTTGCCACGTTGGCGAATGAGCTCGAGAGTTTTTGAAAACAGGCGTCCTTTTGTGTCTTTCTCTCTCTCAGCATTCTTCGCACAATCATGGAGGTGCTGAACCAGTCGGTTGTATTCTTCATCGATGTCGTCAATGATGGTATCTTCCCATGTTGCTGCAATGGTGCCAAAGAGTTCCCAGTTGGTGGTCGTTCTGGGAGTTCTCTTCTTAAACTTTGCAGCCTTTTCTCCCTGTTGCGGGAAGTAGAACTTTGCACGAAGGAGACGGTGGTCTGATCCTGTTTGGAATTTGGGGGACGACAGCTACATCCGTCAGACAAAACCATCGATTGAAGATGATGTGGTCTGTTTCATTGTGGAACTGTCCGCCAGGAGATTCCCATGTCCAATGTTTCGCTTCAGCTTTCTGAAACTGTGAGTTCCCATGAATGGTCTTGGTGGACATGATGAACTCAGATAGTCTCTCACCCTGTTCGTTCCATTCTAGGCCATGGGTCCCGATGTGGAGTTCTTCAGCTGATCTTTGGTCCTATTTTGGCATTAAAATCACCGACTATGATCTTGTAGAAGGTGTGATCTTTTTATAGAACTCCTCCAATTCCATGTAGAATTTCTCAATTTCATCTTCTTTGTATGTGGATGTTGGTGCGTAGACAATGAAGCTAGAAATTGCTGGCAGAGGGCCACATCTCTTCAAGTGTAATCGTCCTATTCGGTTTGTAAGGCATTCAAATGAATCAATGTTGACGGCCATGTTCGTGTTGACAAGGACACCAACGCCACCGATGCCTCTTTCGGTCGCATGTTCCAAGGAACAATTCTTCTCCGTTGTCAAATACAGCATGATGCAACTGACGCCTCCTCGTCTCAGTCAGACCAATGATGTCGTACTTGATCTTTTTTGCTTGCAGCATCAGAAAAATCAGTAAGAGTAAAACTCTCTATCCAGAGCATTGGAAGGAAGGGGACTGGAGGCATTTCACAGATGACTTTGAGGCCTAAGACATTAATTGAAGGATGCACAGAGGGCATTTGCAAGTGGAAACAAAGGGAGAGAATGAGCAGGAAGGATAGAGGCAAGAAGGCCGGCATAACTGAATTAGGGACATTATACAACCTACGATGTTTCCCTCACCATAACAGGTATTACCTGTTAAGAAATAAATTAATCTTTAAAGAGTACTGTGTTATGATTATTCTGAAGTCAAAGTCTCAGTTACCATGAATACCATTCAAAATCAGCCACTGATCATCTCTTGATCGGTTAGCTTTTGGAGTTAGGATGCCTCAACAACCTCACATTCTGTTCAACTAAATCGGCAACCCATGACAGGCAGCTGGAAAGACAAAGCTACAACTCCAGAGCAGTTTCATATAATGCCATCCCCTCTGTGTTTTGGGGCCTCCTTGCTCTAAACAATACTTCCTTTCTTTCCATGAAAATCCAGACACACAATAACCACAATTAAGTAACCTGCTTTCCCGAACCCAATCAGCTCTGCTCCAATCACTATTTTCTTACTTTGAAAGAATATCATTATTTCACAGCTGCTTTATTTTTAATTGGTAGATGGATGTGATTTCACATCTGAGCTTGATATACTTTTGCTTAACATTAAGGGTGTTGCAGGGGCGGGTTGCAATGATAGGAGGGGGAGCTGCTCGGAGCTGAACATCAAGTGCATTCACTAAAATTGTTAAATGTTTCACTCCGCGTGTGGACAAACATAAACATCTGGTACTTATCTGATGGTATGCAGACTATTTTACAGAAGTTTATCAAACTCCTTTTGAGTTCTAGTGCCACTCTGTGTTAGTTTATGTACACCATCAACAGAAGTGACCTAACATGATATTCTGCTTTCAATATAGATACGAAAGTCCGACACTACTGGTAGAATGTCTTTCTGCATTTTACTTTCACTGTACCCAACACAGAAGCAGAAGATGCTGTGAGAAGCAGAGACCAAAGCAAGAAAGAGAAGCTTTCACGGGTGTGGGGAGAGGTGCACTGGTCAATGAAAACAGCCGCCCTCACCCACTTCTGAGGGGCAGGGAGTGGGTGAGCTGGCACCTCCTATATTCGGGCAGGGTACCTCCAAGGCAAGAATCTGGATCACACTGCTCATTAGCTCTTATTTGTAAGATGCATAGGTATAATTCACCTGTTTTTTATGCCGAGGGCATTATCTTCATAATGACAGGAAGCACATTCCCCAGATAAAGGGGAACAAGCAGAGATATACATTTCAGGGGGATCACTTGAGGACAAAGCACACATTTGCGCATTGAATAGTAAATCATGTAGCAAACCTTTGCGAACTGCTGGTTAAATCCTAGCATGCAGCCTCTGAGCCATGAAATGAATATTGCTGCTTCCTATAATACATAACCAGCTATTGGTAATGTCATAATGTGGAAAGCCTCATTTCTGAAATGAAAATCTGTCTTGCTCAATAAAATACTGCCCATCGAGCTGACATTGGCAAGGGAGCAGTTACCAGCTTTTAACATTCCCAAGGCAGGTCAATAGAAGAGCCTGAAAAAATAAAGGACAAAGAACTAAAGTCCGATTAAAAACAGGAAATTTTTTTTTGGCTTGGGGTGGGTGCATGTTGGCTTTTTAAAAGAGCGTCTCTGATGACTCAAATTGCTGTTTAATTCATCACTAGACACTACAAGTTAAAAAAATATTTTAGGCAATTGTCTCATTTCCTTAGATAACACATGTGTTTTCTAGCAGAGTCTAAGCAGTTGTACATCAGTGTTGTTCTAGGATCTGTGGAATTGATTCACAGGCACCAGTTGTGTGTTTCTTAATTTAGGATCTTGAACTTTTCGTAGTCATCAATCAGAATACCACCACTTTATAGTTGGTCATGTGATCCTCTCTTTATGTTAATTTTCCCAACCACTGAATTACACAAAAATATTGATGACTAAAATGGCTATTATTCATGGAAAATCCGTGAGCAGCTCCTACAGGTTGGGCATTTCAATAAGGCTACATTTACATATATTATTTCAATTATCACAACCACAATAGAAAAAAAAGAAAATCTTTTGGTGTTAGTTTTATGGCCATGCCTAATTAGTGCTTAGAGTTTACTCTCAGGTTCAGGGCTCAGGGATTGTTCTTGACAGTGTGGAGCCATTGTAGTACAGGGTACAAAAGCCCAGGGTTCTACTTGCAAAGCATGCACTCTCACCCTTTGACATATTCCCCAATCAAGAAGGTTTGATGAACAAAGTGATTGAGGAACAAAGTCAATGCATAATTTGTTCAGAGTCACATAACCTCTCAGCACCTGAGTTAGGAATTAGCCAGGTCCTAATTCAAATCTGGCTAAGTTAGATCTGAGAGATCATCCACTCACATCCAGGTTACCATACTTGGTGTCCTCCAATTCATGTTGTAAGGACTACAATTATCAGAAGAACATTTATATTTTTTGGGGGGTCACACCCAACAGTGTTCATGTGTTACTACCAGATTAGTGTTTAAGTGTCTCTCCCACAGGTGTGTTGTTGTGTGTCTTCAAAAAGTGCTTGAGGGACCATGCAGAACAAGGGATTGATCCAGGGTTTGCTACATTCAGGGTAAGCATCTAATCTCTGCAGTATCTCTGAGCCTGGAATTTCTTATCAAACAGTAATGAAATAAAATAGCTGTTCTTTTTTAGAAGTAAAACACTTTGCCTAACTATAGTGAATATGAAAAATATGTATGATTACCTTGACTGTGATTATTGACTATCAATAAGCAAATGCACTGGTTATTGGAAAGCTAAACTTCACGAATAATGCAGATACGCTAGGTATTGCCATTGAAACAGAAAATGGGCATGTTTGGGGGGTGGGAAGGACCATTTTCAGCAATAGATATGAGGAAATAGTTTAAATTTCTGGTAAATAATGAAAGAATTTAAGCACATAAAGTAAAATGAGGAAAGAGTTTCACCTGTTTATTTTTTCCTACTTACAATTGCCTGAATATTCTTTCTCTCACTCTCTTTCACTCTGTCTTGCTGGTCTAGTTAAGAAAAACATTTTCCTTGGTGAAAACAACTACCAGTTACAATAAAACATGTGCTGATAGTAAAACAGCTCTGAGTGAATGAGCAGATAAATTTTCCTGTCAGAACCTCTAAAATGTATGTATGGCAAGTACTTACACATTGTGATGTGTAAGAGAAGGGGGGAGAGAGAGACAGAGAAAGAGAACGAGAGAGTCAGAGAGACAGAGAGAAGAGGCAAAGTGCCTGCCATGGAGGCAGGCTGGGGGAGGGGGCAGGGAATCAAGGGACATTGGTGGTGGGAAAGGGGCACTGGTGGAGGGATGGGTGCTGGAACAGTGTATGACTGAAATCCAAACATAAACATCTTTGCAATCATATATCTCACTATGGTATAATGAAAAATTAAAAATAAATAAAAATTGTGATTAAACATAAATAAAAACAAACAAAAAAACAATTTTCCTATCGGAGTATGTGAGCCAGCCACTTAGAATAACGTTAGATAAGACTGCAATAGCACCAGTGCAGAGGACTGGTGCGCTTCCCTCTTGCCACTGTCCACTCAACAAAGGAACAAGGAAAGGGACAGCAAAATGAGGATACTTCTCCAGCCCATTGCAAACAAGGGTCAACTTGGTTTCTTTGGGCCAATAAGAGGAAATAATGTTGGTGCTCGTTCTGCTATGTCTGGATTTACAGCACATCATCTCACTCTTGTGTCAATTATTTTGTGTGTGCATAAATCAGAAGCAGCTAATTAAAAAAGAAATATTTAATTCTGATATGTTCTTTGAACTGGAGTTCCATCTGGTTCTGTTTGAATAGTAAAATCTGCTATAGTTGTTAAAATTGGCAAGCAGCACTGGCAAAGAAGACACGAAAAGGAACTTCGTGAATCAGGTTAATACCGGAGACATTTCCAGAATTCAGTTACTCAAATCATGCCAACATGGAAACCATAAAGATGGAATGTGGAAGGGAATGGAGTTCGGAGCTGGAGACCTGGGGTGATACAGCCAGTTTTGGAAGACTTTTGTCTGAGAGCAGTGCTGGGGACTGCGACATTCTCCTTACAACACTGAGCTCTAGTTACAAAACATATTTGAGACAAATATGGGAAGAACATCTTCACAAGTCACATGCAAAAACTTAAGTTTCTTTCCCCCTTTTATTGTTTCTAGAACAGATGATAATTGTGTTCAGAAAAAATTAGATCAATATTTCACTTTAGTTTCTTCTAACTTGATAATCCTATAAGATCTGGATGGCAGGAACCTATTCAGATAACAAAGGAGGAGAAAACAAAATCATATAGTTCATATAGACTCTAAGATTCATCTAAGGTCATTTACAATCTTTATGTAGAGTATGAGAAAGACTAACTACATTCCTAAATTAAAAAAAATGCTGTCTTACAATGAGAACATTTTTTCTGCAGCTCTATGAAGTCTTTAGCTTCAGTTCCATGTTAACAGGCAGATGGGTATTTAGAAACCTTTAAGAGCTCCATCAAAGAAGATGACATTTACATGGTTTCCTTTCTACTACTAAGACATGCAAAAGCCCTTTCTGGACAATGAAGGGTTTAGGGACTTCATATTTTTAATTAAGATTATTGAATACTTATTTTTAAGTTACATGAATTAAATTTAGGAATCTAATTCCTAAACCTAATCCTTTGATCTAGAAACAGGACAAGTTCTCAGAACAGACTAAACATAATCCCTGAAGTTTTGGTTAAGGATTTAACATAAGGCTTAGGTGAGTGATTGAGTGGCAAAGTGTATAAAGACCTACTTTGATCCCTAGCACTGAGAGCAGCAACAACAACAAAACCTCAAAATCAACTTCTTCCAAAGAAAGCCTTAAAACTCTGGAATACAAGATGCTCATTTGGAATTTCTTTTATTCTTTTTCTTTTAAAGGTGTGTGTGTGTGTGTGTGTGTGGTGTGTGTGTATGTGTGTGTTTGGGCTATACAAGGCAATGCTCAGGGGTTACTCCTCACTCTGCACTAAAGAATCACTTCTGGTGAGACTCAGGAGACCATATGGGATGCTGGGGATCAAGCTCGGTCTGTCAGATGCAGAGCAAGTCCCCTACTCCCCAGCCCGATTTCTGTCCTTTTATGTAGGGGCCACACTCAGCAGTGCTAGTGAGTTGGTTGTTCCCCGCGATTCTGCTTGAGTGGTTGAGGTGCTCTGGACCTCACCAGGAACACACTCAATAGTGCTCGCAGCATTGGGCAGTACCTGATACTAAACTCAGCACTTAGTGCAAGCTGGGCACGTGCTCTACCATGTGGTTCATCTTCCCGGCTTACTGCTGAAATTTCTGAAGAAAAAAATATAGTAACCAAACATAAAAATGTTTTTGTCAAGGCAGGCTAGGGGTTATGAGGGAACCTGGGGATACTGGTGGAAGAAAATTGCCACTGGTATGGGATGGCTTTGGAACATCGCATGCCTGAAACTCAACTATGAATAACTGTCAATCACTGTATCTTACTACTTTTATCTATCTATCTATCTATCTATCTATCTATCTATCTATCTATCTATCTATCTATCTATCTATCTATCTATCTATCTATCTATCTATCTATCTATCTATCTATCTATCTATCTATCTATCTATCTATCTATCTATCTATCTATCTATCTATCTATCTATCTATCTATCTATCTATCTATCTACCTATCTATCTATTTTTGTGTTTTTGGGCCACAACTGGTGGCACTCAGTGCTTACTTTTGGCTCTGTGCTCAGGAATCTCTTCTGGTGGGACCCAGGAAAACATGTGCGGTGCTAGGGATTGAACCAGGGTTTCCTGCATGCAAGAAAATCACCCTGCTCTGGTTTTAAGTATGTATGAAATGTTATGATAGGACATAGTCATAGAGGTGGTCAGACAGATGGGAATGGTGGGGAGACAAATGTTCATGTGAAATTAAGTCAGTATTTTAATAAAGTAAAAAAAAAAGAAAAAATCACCCTGATCACTGGGCTATTACTGTCACTTTAATAATTTAAAATTTTTAATAACTCTAATATGATATATTTTTCTTTAAAATTTTTAATTTAATTTTTCTTTTAAAATAGTAATAATTTTTTAAAAGAAAAGTAAGTATACTCCAGTTTAAACTTCTGTAACTGGTCTCAGATGTGTATAAATGTGATGCAGAGTGCTTAGTCAATTGATTCAGGCATATCATTGCAGCTTCTCTTGCTGGGAAGACTTGCTATTGACGATTTAGTCAATATCTATGGCAGAGGTCCAAATATATTTGACCCCCTTTTCAGTAAAAAAAAAAAATTACTCAGCACATCCCTGGAAGTCTTTACGTAAACAAACATCCAAGTGTCCCCAACTGCACACAGGTCACTACTGATCTGTTAGTCCCATCATTAAATTGTTGCCTACCCTCCCCAAGGGGTTCCCGTATCACCTACTTTGGGAAACACTACAGAGAGGACATGGGCTGGTAGGGGTCCTCCTTTTGTAATTCTTAGGTCCGTCTGTTAATTGTTTATGTACAATGTCTGTGAAAATTGGAACAACTTTCTTAGTAGAGAATGAAGGAGTAAAAATAGGATGGAGAAAGTGGTCATGAATAAGCTTTAAGCGGTAAAGATAAGATTTACTGCAGGGATCCTCTATATGTACTGTGAGATCGGGTTGATATATCAGGCTGATTTGTATACAGATCTCTGGATCCTTATATTTGCATTTGCCAAGAGAAAGAGGATACAATAACAGAAGAATGAATAAAAATGGCGTGAATAACTACTTTAAGACAGCAGAACATTATCTCCACACATAATCCCAGTAGAGCTATATTATGCTGATAATACAGTTATTGCTATTATTGTTATTATTTAAACATTCTTGGGAGAAACTATAACAAACAGAGCCAGAACAGAGTCTCACATCAACGTGTCTTAAAGTTTGCTTATGGAAGCTAGTGTATCAGAGATACTCAAATTTGTGAAATTAAGGAGACAAAGTATGTTGAGGACCCAGAAAAATAACATTGACACACATTTTCTGTATATGAGGCTGTGAAAACAACTATACCTATGAGGAAACAAAGATAATCCAAGAATCAAAGTAAAAAGTGCTACCATGTCATTTGAAGAGACATTATGGAATTCAGTAGAGGGAAAGAATTCCAGGAGAAGGAAAAAAGAAAAGATTTAATGGGAAAGAGGCATTTGAATCATTCCAACTGAATCTCCGAGGATGGAATAGAAAAAGACTTTGGCTGGGGAAGGGGCCAGTGTTGATGAGCTAAATCCTGAAGAATTCATCACCCACTCCCAAATCCCACGCATCTGCCTCCAGTTCAAAATATTGGATATGGTGAATAGATTCCTCCTGACTAATACCTCTTGGCAAAAATGCTTCACAGATTAAGGGTCCTTTCTACCCCTACCACCCAACATGCATCATCCTTTGGGTGGGCCTACATGCCCTCTGTGAGTAAGTTTTGGCCTGCAAGTGTTTGGCTAGTGACAGAGACGATGGAATCTTATTTGTAATTAAACTTCATGATCATGCACTGCACTGCTGAGGTAATCCTGCTGAAATGCTGTTTTCACTGCCTCTGGGAATCCAAGTATTCCTGGGAATGAAACAGAACCTTGATCTGCGTGAGCCAGAGACTTTTTCCTTGAACAGGATTGGACATTCTGAAGTCCTATCCTCTATTTATATCCATATTGAAAATAAAACACTTCAATTAAATAGCAAAATGTGTGATTTTTTTCTTCAGGGATTCACACCACTGTTGAAATCACACCTCTGGCTTCTCAAACACATAAGGCGAGGGCAATGAGTTCGAACATGAACTTATAGTGTGGGTATCTCCTTTCTAATCTCCATCACATTGCAGACGGAAATTGGTGACTGGCCATTATTCATTTCTAACCCAAATAAGAGCTAGAAACTTGGGCAAAAGAGAGGGAAGGTATCAGATCTCTGTCAGTGAATGAAAAGTGAAGTAAAAAATAAATATCAATACAGAGAGAACAGACTGGATTAAATTCTTGGTGAATTCTAAGATGAGGGGAACAAATCTCAATTTGTAGGTAATATGTGGACATACAAAAAGCACAGTCGCACAGTCCCCATAAGTTCTCTGTGCATTTGACATTAAAAAGTGACCTGGACAATGTGAAAGGACTAAATTAGCCACGCCAAACCTCAGACTCCTCCTTCTCCCAACGGAAATACCAGTGCTTAGCTCATTTAGTTACTACTCATGGCTATTATGAAGATAATCATGATGTATTTGTATAAATATTAACTAAGAATGTTGCCCTAGGGCTGCGGAGAACACTCAAAGGGTTGGAGCACAAGTTTGCATGCAGGAGGCCCAGGTTCCATCCAGGCACCACACGTTAAACTGAGCATCACCATATCCCCAAGCACAAAGCCAGGAACCCACACTGCTGGGTGTGGCCCAACAACTTTTACCTCCCTTTCACCACGCGCAAAGAATATGGTCCTAATGTATTATGTATTTTCCCCTTAGTTATTTGGGTAATTTTAAACTCTAAGTATATGTGTTTGTGGATTTTGTTGTGTTTGTGAGATTTTGTCTGCAGTACTTAATAACTTCATAGGCATATTTTAGTTTCAATTCACCTAGTCCTACAAATAGTCTCTAGTCTTTGGAGCATAATTGATATATTTTTGAATTTAAATTCAGTGCTACAGTCATCCAGCATCGCTGGCAAGATCTGAAACTCTTTTCTTCCAAACCCAAACCAAATGCCTATCAATGGACTCAATGTGAAAGTGTCTGGGTGACTAACTTGAACTCTTATGCAATAAATATGATTATTTTATCTTGGTGTTTACAACTGAAAATACTGTAACTGGTTATAAAATTTCCATTGCTTTGAAAAGTTTATGATTTAAAGCTGGAATCTGCTGCAGGATGAATTTCATTGGTTAGATATATACTATTTGAAGTACTACTTTTAATTGTTTTTGAATGATCTCTCTTTAACTTAATTTTTCTCCCCAAAGTCACCTCATGAAATTACTCAAGAGACCAAAAAAAAAGTTAATGCATCTATTATGGCCTCAAATGCTTCACTTAAATCTTACAACATTAAAAAAAAATTGAGCTAAGTTATTTGTAAACATCATGTCTACAGGATATTTATGTATTGGATGTTTATATAGCTGGTATTTTAGACTTGTCCCATACACTTTCCTGTATGTTTGAAATAGAAACAATGTCATGCAATTACATGTACAACTGTGGGTATTCTTGACTTAATATGATCCTTACTAGATGTTAAGATGATAGCTTTGTGTGGTGGGGAAATGCATGCAGATTTTAGGCCCTTGATAATCATTGTATTTCTTTGCCTTATGGGCTGTGAGAAACGGCCTCACATGAGGCAATAATTCTAGCTTCACATTAAATCAATACCATACATGCTCTTCCAAGGAAGAGGGCTCTTCTATACACACAGACCATTTTCCAGCAGTTTAAAGAGTTTACTTATTTATTTATTTTTTGCTTTTTTGGGTCACACCCGGCAATGCTCAGAGTAACTCCTGGCTCTGCACTCAGGAATCATTCCTGGCGGTGCTCAGGGGACCATATGGGATGCTGGGGATCGAACCTGGGCTGGCATAGGCCGGCCACGTGCAAGGCAAACGCCCTACCCACTGGAATATAGCTCTGGCCCCAGTTTAAAGAGTTTTTTTTCAAATTTAAAACACCAAGAAGATATCAAACAGTAGGTAGGGGTCACATACATTTCTGTTTCAAAGGTGCATCATTCTAAGCTACCCATGCATTTTATCTGCTTTATTGGGGAGAGTCATAAACAATACAAGATAAGCACAAATTTGCACTCAAACAGCATCTGTCTGCTCTGGCACACACACACACACACACACACACACAAATGACTTGTTTATTATTAGTTTTACAGTATATCACTCCTCTTAGTTTTTCTCTCTCCTTCTAAAAGCTTGCTTTCATAAACAAACACAAGGATGAATTTTGAGAAACTAAAGACTTACAGATGGGGGGTGATGGTCTAAATTAGTCTCTTGGCCTATAAACTTTCACACAGGCTTCCCAAGGATTTCCCAGTGATCTAGGTGGGCCTCTCATGTTAACAAGAGACTCATGTGCTGATGTAGAATCT
Organism: Cryptotis parvus; assembly: GCA_021461705.1. Taxonomy (NCBI): domain Eukaryota; kingdom Metazoa; phylum Chordata; class Mammalia; order Eulipotyphla; family Soricidae; genus Cryptotis; species Cryptotis parvus. The sequence goes on along the minus strand of JAJIBD010003392.1, from coordinate 116,202 downwards.
GGACAAGCAGGTGTCCAAGAAATCTCTTCTGCTTGGCATTCAAAATCCTGCAAGGAGCTGATGGGATTCCCAAGATTAAAGCCAGTCACCCACCTCAGAGTTTAAGGAATGCTGCCCCAGAGACAAGAAAGAATAGAAATAGCAGGCTGCCTCTGTACAGCTGGTGGTCAGAAAACTGTGTAAACAGTGTTTGAAGGGATGCCAATCAAGCCTAAGAACAGATGAAATGAACTTTGAGATTAATATTTGGTCAAGTGTGCTTTTACAGTTGAAAGCTCACCATTCAGGCAGAAAATGTACACCAATTATTTTATTTTTTGGAAGACGATTAAGAAAGGAATTGGTGAAGACTTGAAATAGGGCATTTTCAAAGATTGTTCTCAAGACAATCATCTGTACTTATCATTTACAATTGAAGCTCTATCATTTGGAATAGAGCAAAGGTCAGTCTATGACAAGAAAAACAAAAAGCAGTCAGGTTGGAAATTTCATGGATAGAAGGTAGGAAATGAAAATGAGGAAAAGAAATGATATTTTATTTCCATACTAAAAAAGAAAGGGATAAGACAAATCAGTTTTCTAGGCTCTGGAAGTTCTGCCAACCAAATGTTTCAATGGGTCGAAGCTACAAAGTCTTTTCATGTCCTGAAAATAGAGTTAGCTTTGTTAATTTCATGCACTTCAACCTGGGTCACAATAGGAAGCACGCATCTGGATGCACTGTGTCCAAACAGGAGAACAAGGATAGATGATACGAAACACATCATATTGTTCCGTCTCTAGTCCAAAATCCTTAATATAATGGAAGCTGTGACTTGCCTTTTCCCTGGCTCTGCACTCAGAAATTCGTCCTGACAATGATCAGAGGTCCATATGGGATGTCAATGATAGAAGCCAGTCGGCAGTGTGCAAGGCAAGCACCCTACCCACTGTACTATCTCTTCCGCCCAAATCATCCATTCTTAACACATAGTTGGACACATCTGTTTCAAAGACATACTGGAGGCAACAGAGCTCGAATGTTTTATTGGTGAACATAGCGAGTTGTTGTGGAGAGAGGACTTCTCTCACAGAAAAAAAATGGTACATATTTGGAAATGCCAAATAAGAGTTTCCTTCCCTACAATCTTGCAGATTTTAGAGAAGTAACAATCTTGTCAAGTTGTCACTACGATTTTAGATGCCAAGTTAAAGATGAGAACATATCACTTTGCATGGTTTTAATAAAACTGCCAGTAATTGAAAAGAAATGGAATGAACTGATTTTTAATGTTTAAATTGCCTCTGATAAAGAGATTTTAATTGTGATGAATTTTATATGACACAAAAAATTCTTCTAAAGCTAGATATTCTTTCTTTCTTTCTTTCTTTCTTTCTTTCTTTTCTTTCTTTCTTTCTTTCTTTCTTTCTTTCTTTCTTTCTTTCTTTCTTTCTTTCTTTCTTTCTTTCTTTCTTTCTTTCTTTCTTTCTTTCTTTCTTTCTTTCTTTCTTTCTTTCTTTCTTTCTTTCTTTCTTTCTTTCTTTCTTTCTTTCTTTCTTTCTTTCTTTCTTTCTTTCTTTCTTTCTTTGCTTTTTTGGGTCACACCCAGCAATGCTCAGGGGTTACTCCCTGATTCTGCACTCAGTATTTACTCCTGGTGGTGCTCAGGGGACCACATGGTATGCCAGGGATCGAACCCAGGTCAGCTGCATGCAAGGCAAACACACTACCTATTGTGCTATCGCTCCGCCCCAAGTTAGATATTTTAAAGAAAGTTGATAAACAGATGCCTCCATATACTCTTTCTGGAAAACAGCAAAGGTCTTGAGTAAGGAACTGGAATATTTCAGTTCCTTTAGTCTAAGGTGATAATCAGAGTTGTGTTTCAATATATGCTTGTTGAACCCCAAAATAATTACTCCTCCCTTTATTTTTGTCCTTTTCTGCACAATACATAGGAATGCCACATGGAGATCACGTAACATGTTTTCCAAATTGTTTTCAATACATGAAAAATCATTTACCAGGGGTTGATTTAAAAGAAATGTCATAATAAAATGAACACATGTATTGACTATTTTTGCATAGTGATTCTAACTAAATGAATTTTTTTGCTATTTAAATAAAAAGGAACACCCTTCTTAATGACTATGGTATTTGGTAAAGGAAATTAAGACTACGTAAAAAAGCATTATATCTGAACTATAGAACATCATTAATTGACAGTAGCAATGCTCAGTTTGGATTTTAAAGTCACATCTAAATCATTAGCCTGAAAATTCTGCAGGTCATAGTTTCACATTTTAAGATTTAGAACCTGAAGTTATTTTTCTTTTTTCCTTATCCACTCTAGCTTCTAAAGTATCAAAAAGATTCCTTTCAGAATTTCACAATTCTTTGAATAATCATGAGACGTTCCTAATGGAAATACTCTTTTTAACTTATAAGTCTTCAAATTCAGGGTTCTGTTAAGTTTCTAGGTCCAGCAGCCTGGGTAGCTCCTTGTGTCTTCTAGGTTGAGGCTTGCCTCCATCCTCTGAAGACGAGGTACATACACCTGGGTCTTTGAAGGGGAAGACAAATGTGATGACTTTATTCGTGCAGCTGGATCCCTGGGGCTGCTTTATTCCCTCTGCACTTTTCTGGATTAGTATCATGGCCTAACACATGCTCAAAATTGAATGTGGTATTTGTCCTCTTGAAGAAATAAAAAAAAAAGATTGAGTATTGGCAAGACTTTAAGGTGTGAATAGTCTATAATGGAGGGTTAGCCTATGCCTCACAGATATTTCCTTCAAAGATTGGAGAGACATGAAAGATGAACTGTCTAGGTTTCATCTTATCTCCCCTAGTGGGCTGCACTTCCCTGTGAGCTAGCTCAAAAGAATCAAGGAAAACAGGCCCCACTAGTGAGGTTTCTCTGTGAAATCCTAAGATAAGCTTCATGGTGAAGCCAACCTAAACAATTACTTGATCTGAGGAAAGAAAATATTTTTAATTAAAAAAGGGGTTATTTTTTTCTATGTGCTGTCTCACATGATTGTCGGTAGTATTTAAAAATGAATTCCAGCTATGCTTCATATATTTACATTTTCATTTAGGCAAGCCCAGGGCACCAGCTGATATAGTAAATTTATTTTTAATAGAACCACAGAATCTGAAATGCTTGAAAAGACTTCAGAAGCTGTCTGGTCCAATCACCCATCCCCTGAAGAATTCTATCTAGAGTCCTCTCGGCTTGCTAAAAGAATAACAGAGTTTATTTATTTTTTTCTTTTAAATAGAGAAAATGTAGTTAGAAGTTTAAAGCATTAGAACTATGAAAAAAATAAAAACGCCAGTAAAATGAAGATTTCATTCTTCCGAAGGCAATTTAAAGAGCGTCATAAATGCGCTTTTTAACCCTTTGAGGCAGAGGTCTAAAACAATGCACAAATGATTTTCACAATTGCAGGTGATTATTCTGAGTCATAACATGTGCAATTAATTAGTCTCAAATACTTGCTCTATTCAATGGCTGGAAATACAAAGGCATAATGCCTTTTATTGCTATTGGAATTTAGAGAGCATTTTTGATTTAATCTACTTTCCTCTCTTTATTTGAATGTAATTTTGAATGAAATTTGATGGCTAGGGAGTGGAGTGGAGAAAGGAAATAAGTGTTTGTGGAGGGGGCGTGCATGTGCGCTTGCATGCATGCACGCACACATGCATGCAGAGCTGTTTCAGGTCAGCATTCAATGATGTGGTTGAAAATTTCTGTTTGGATGTGAAGCTTTCAAATGATGCATTAAGTGAAAATACTTAAGGGTATAGAATACCCTTATATCCATCCAGGTTATGGAATTTCCAAAGTGCACATTTTTTAACCTTTGGAGAAGGTTGCTAGAGAATGTGCTAGAAATTCTCAAACTGCAGGTCTGCCCATTCTGAAAAACTCACAGTTTTTGCTCTGAGGTTTTCAAATTACTATATGAAAGTTACTTAAAGCTTAGGAGTTCATGTGCTACATTACATGCTGCATAAATGTGAACATTAATGCACTCTATAAAAGGTACGATTATTACCACTGGGACAGAAATCAACAAACCCCACCAAAGGAATTTCTTAAAACTGCTATCATAAAATCTGTGCATGTTATGGATTTCATTAACATTTTATTCCCTGAGGATTCCCAATTGTATAATAACAGAAGTTCTTTAAATTTTAAATACCACAGACAGGAACAGCTTTTCACCCAAAACAGATGTGAAACTATCAAACTTGCTTCTGATTGGCCCATAGATTTGAAACTGGTTGGTAATTGATAGCTCTTAATATGTTGTTGTTTAGGTTAAAGAAATGGAAATTTAAGAATATTTTCCCATGAAAAGGTCAGTTCATAAACAATGGACAGATTTTTCAACCACAGTTTCTTACTCTTTATTATGTTACCAAAAAAATCTATCTCTAATCTACATACCATAAAACACTGAAAATAAATAGGTAAGGGTCAGTGAAACCCAATGTTCAGGTGTGTTGGAGTTTATATATAGTCTTATTTTTCCTAAATATTGTCAATGTTGATTTGGGATTTTCTCCTTGTGTTTCCCTTTCTTAATCCAGCCCTTATCAGTTCATTTTGAGACTCAATTGTGCAGTCTTCTAAAATAACATCTGTATTTATTTAGCTATAAAACAGTTCACGTTTAAAAGCTAAAAATAGTGACCCTTTAGATAAATAAGCAAGGAGGTCTATGATGCTATTTTCCTGCATAAGGTAAACAGATGCACCCATATTTTTAGAAAACAAAGAACTACCGTTCTGTTATAATAGTATCTATGATAAGCCATTGAAACGTGACAAAAAACAGCCGAGCTGGTTCTTCTTTCAAATTGCTGGTCAGTCTGAACACTTTAAAAAATGTCAGAAAAATAAAATAAAAACAACCACAACAGGTGTCTACACCCAGTGGCTTTGAACCAAGGCTTATTTTGATTCTAATGGGGTATTTGTCTGGAACACATATTTTGATAAGACTAAGTTAGGGGTGTGGGTGTACAGATAGTGCTACACATCCTACAACGCACGGGACAATTGCTCTTGCAAAGAATTTTTCAAGATAAGATGTCTGTTTAGTCTAGGCCAAGAAGTCCTGCCCAAGATGAAGACAACTTATCTATTAGGTTAAAAATTCGGCAGAGATTGTTCAATTTAATAGATATCACTTACCAATCAGTATCTCATTAAGGTCTGATGAGATTTGAATGTGCTTGCTTGGTTTTTATGATAGAATGTTCAATGTAATTTAAAAACTTCCCTTTTTAAACATTATTACTATTAAATATTAGCAAACAAGTGGAAGCATGGATGACTCCATACTAAGATCCATGCTAAAATGCCAGTCTATAACTTATCATTAACTTTGTTGTTTTTAAAATCACCTAATCTCAGAAACTATTCTATTTAGTGAATTTAGAAAAATGATGTGTGCCTCAATTTTCAGTTTCATCCTTAAATTTGAGACATTGCTCCTCTAGTATTGAACTGTGAATGTTGGTTCCAAATAGAAAATAACACTAGCAATATGAAAGCACAACTATAAGCAAAATAAAATATGCATGCTATGCAAATTTATTTAATTTTAAGCATAACTCTATCTAAACATTGTGATTCTTTCAATATTGTATTTTCAGTTATACTTCATGATAAAATCAAGAGATTTCTTCAAATGTCAAATGTTTTCCTTAGGGTGTGTTGAGATGAAATATTAATTACTAAGAGCATTTTACGGAATTTTAAAACTGAATTAAGTGGTTAACTTGACTAAAGTGGAGGAAAATGTTTTGGCATTTTCAATGTGACAAAACAATTGGTTAAAATGTTTAAATAACTATGATACTCATGCGTTCTATTTCCCCAAATCATACCCTCCATAACAAATAATACTAAATTCTAAATTTAATCTGCTCCTATATGTATTTATGTATATATTTCCTATAAGTGACTTCCAATAGTGAGAAAAAAAATTAGGTTCAGGAGTAAGCATTAGGAAAATATTTTTGGAGGCAGTGACTTCTGACACTTGGATTTCTTGGGCAACACCAATTACTAGGTAAAGGCTGATAAGAAAAGTTAGAATATAAAGCAGATTTTTTCTGAAGGCAGTACAAGTAAATACAGAAAAAGGGGAAGATAACTAAAGTTTACCTTTGAGGGGTGCAAATGTTTTCCCAACAGGTTAATGTTTTAAGTTATCATAATTTATTAATATTAGTCTCAATAAAAACATACACTGAGCACACCTGGGGTATAATCATTCCATTGAACAGCTGTATTTTCCCTAACTTTGCCAACATTATATTTTATATGCATCACTCCACATTTGGGTAACCTGGTGAGCTATTTTCATCAGTTCTCAAGTGCCATATTTGTACAGTATCATTTTATTGCAATTCCAGCAATCTACTAATGATCTGAGTGAGATAAAACACCCCCTAAGTGTCCGATTTATAAACAGAGAATGTTTACAATTAGCAAAACCTGGTTCAATATATGTTCTTTGTCAGCCAATTTTGCAGATGGAACCAGTTCTGAATAGTGCATTTCAGATTTTAACATATTCGAAAAAGAACAATCTTATTTAAATATATATGTATCAAAAAACATTATCACAGATGACACCAGCTTCACAATCCACCCATTAACACAAAAAATTTGAAGATTTGTCCACGAAGCTTAAAAATGAAAGAAAATCATATATGACACTTATTAAAATAAATAGCACTCTGAAGCTTTAAACTATATGGCATTAGTTTCTACTTTCTATTTTGGAAAACACTACCTGTATACATAAAAACGAATTTCAAAAACTAATCCATCTAATTGAATAATTGAATTAAAATTTATATTTTAATAATATAAAAGTGTATCATTTGTGTTATCATTTATATAACACAAATATTATTAAAAATTAAAGCAATACTGTGCCAAATGGTAACATTTCAAATAATTTATGAGTTCCTTCATTTCGTTTGACACTTAAAGCATATCTAACAAGCCCCTTTTTAGCTTCATAGGTCAACTTTACACTTTTAAATCATCTTTGTCTCCATTCTCAGTTGTAGCTGGTAATTCACTTTATGAATCACCAGAGAGCCACTTTGGAAGATGCTGGTAGCAACAACAGTCCTGGTTGGATTGTGGGAGGAATTATGGGTAATAAACCTTGAAGGACCTGCTGTACTCGCTACTGAATAACCCGTGCAAGTGTCAGACGTCATCAGGTTTTCTATTTTAGGCTGTACAGTTATATGAGAGGATCTGCCCAGGTTATTCACTTCAGGTAGTGTGAAGTGAAAAAAAATTACAAGTATAAACTACTCTGGCTACCCCGTAGGTCCTTGTCATATCTAATCACCAGGGTGATTCGGCTTCCTCTGTTTGCTCTCTACCTCCCTCAGTGCCTACTGTCTCTCTTCCCAGACTGAGGAAGAAATTATATAATTGATTTTAATTATGTAACTTTTTCCCCCCAAGCGAGATCTTTCCCCCACGTCAGGAATTGGTGAACCACTGAACCACTCTGGGTCCAGGTTTCTTACAAAAAAGATCAAATTAAAACCTCTGGTCTGATTAACCAATATCCTGAGAGTAAAATGGAATCCATATACAAGGGTTTCTAGAAAGGAAAAGGTCTATAGAAATACAAGGTTTTGTGAGGTTGGAGATGTAGCACAGAGGGAAGGGTGTTTGCCTTGTGTGCAATAGACCCAGATTCCATCTCTGGCACCCCATACAGTCCCCTGAGTCCCACCAGGAGATCCCTGAGCTCAGAGTCAACAGTCATCCCTGGGCATTGCCAGGGGTGTAGTCCAAACACTAAACATAAAAAAAGACAAGGTTTTGCAACTAGGACATGGCTCACAATTAATTTTAAAATCTCAAGGCAATGTAAAGATCTCTTGTTTATTTTTACATAATTTAAGAAGGGCACTACTTTACTGTAAGCCAGTGATTAGATAGAAAGAGACAAAGAGAGAGACAAAGACAGACAGAGACACAGAGTAAGGTATGATTTGATTCAGCTCTGATCATCTATTTTCTTCCTACACTAAGACCTTTTGGAACTGTTTTCTTCAGTTAGAAAATATGCAGTAAGTTCACAGTTCCTTGAGCTAGAAAATACACACGACCTTAATATGATCTGAGAAAAATACATATAAAGCAGAAGGGAAACATGGAAACAAGCTAACAAGCTTCCTAAGGCTAGTACTGGCCTTTCCCTTCTGAAAATTTCCTTGTCCTTATATATCTGCATTAGAAACAGCAGTGGAGAGATGCAGGGATGTGCTGCTGTATTCTTACAACTACATAGTGTCCTTTTGGAGATGTCCTTCTGTGTGATTAATCCCTAATATGGCTGATTTACCAAACAGGATGTGGTTTTGAAGCCAACTACAAGAAAGCCAACTGCTTCTCTGGAAAAGTAAAGACATAAATAATCTATTACCATTTTTTTCTCTCACAACATAATGCTCCCAAATTTGGAGAAGAGCAGCGTTTCAGCCAGAGTTGGCTTGTCAATCCTTTCTATTTCTAAAAAAATCTCTGGAGGGTGTGGTAATCGATTAGTCCCTGGTGCCATTTTTATTTCTTTGGATGAACAAAGTTCATATCCCATCCAGACATTATGTATCTTGCTTCCATCCCCCCTTCTAGTCTCCTGGCATTTTAATCAGGGAAAAGTCACAGTTGTTTTGAGGAAAGCGCTCCCAAGAGCTTTAATTAAAGTTAGAAGGATAAATCTGTTTACAGTGTGGGGAACACTATCATTAATAAAACACTGAAATAATTAACAAATTAAATTCTGCTTTGTGTGTGAATGGTTACATTTAGGATCTATGAGAACATGTCTCCCGAACAGTGTTCCCGAACATATGCTCACCACTTGGTTTGCAGAAGTGAAAAGAAAATATACGAGACTGTATTTCTCGAGATTCATAGCATTCTTAGTATTCGAGTGACTGAATGAAGATGATACTACTCCTTCCATTTTATAGTAAAAGAGAGTCATTTTCAGGAGATGAATAGTTAAGGATGTGCTTGCAAATTAAGAATTTTGATAGCACCACTGATATATTTAGGCTTTACTTCAAATCCCTGATCATTTAAGGAGGAGCAAAGGAAGAAAAAAATTAATGATAAAGCAGCTCTTAAATACAAGTCAGACTGGGCTACTCTGGGAAAGATGAGCAACTTTTATGTTTTTATATTTTATTATAGCACTGTGAGATATACAATTACAAAGATGTTCATAAGATGTTCATATTTGGGTTTCGGTCATATAGTGTTCCAGCACCCATCCCTCCACCAGTGTCCATTTCCCACCACCAATGACCCTGATTCCCTCTCCTCTCCCCTAGCCTGCCTCTATGGCAGGTTCTTTATTTCTTTCTCTTTCTCTCTCTTTTTTCCTTCCCTTCCATATTGTGAATTACAATACATACATTAAGAGGATGTCATGCGTATCTTTTTGCCTGTATTCAATGAGGAGCAAATTTTAGAGTGTGGTGAACTCTACCATTGACAACTAGGAGTTTTTGGTGGCTCGGAACATAAAGTGGCCTTTAAGGCAGGATGTGGCCATGTACAGACCTCCTAGTTGGAACTTCCCTTCATGTTCCTTGTCACTAAACAGCCTCTTGGCTTGTTTTTAAAGCTTCCTGGCAGACAACTGTCCTCACAGGAAGTACCAATGTAGACATTCATATCGACAGTTAATGATGTATTGTTTTTTATGTCACTCAGTAATTTCCTCGCAAAAACAATGGGAACCAAAGATCATTCCCATCTTGAAGGAAAGTCGGCCTTCAATATTGCCTTATTAATTTAACACATGCAAGTGTTTGTCCTTGTTGCTACAGCAACATGTTTTGCAGGGGTGTATTCCATCCCAAATCTGAAAAAGCTGAAAAAGAAAACAAATGCCATCCGCATACTAATGTGCATATAAATAGAAATGTATGTGTGCTAGCATTCCTGTGATTGGAGGTGAGTGTCTCTTGCCCCCATCTCAATTATGCCGTACTTGTTAGTTAATTTATAAAACACCTATTTGATGAAAACAAAAGGCAACCAGTTCCAAGCATTTTCGAAAAAACTGGAACACACGAAATTATTCATAATTAGGTAATGGGTGGATGATAAGAGCTACCACCATGTACAGAGACTCAACAAGCATACAAATGAGCACACGTTGCTCCAAAGGAGAAACAGCGTGGCCTTGAGACAAACTGAGACTAAGCTCCCTGATCCTCACTTCTAGTGGGATAGAGGAGGAAAGACCCTGTGCTCTAGACTTAGAAAGAATAAACATCCAGATCAACTCCCTGGAAGCCTACTCTGCAGGAGGAAGAAACTGGTATTTGACAAAGGACAGCATAGTGAGGACCATGATATAGGGTGTATTGAAAGATAAAGAAGCAGGAAGCCAACTCCAACAGACTTGGCTTTCAAGTGGGGTCACTCACTGGGACCTCGTACATTCACCAATCTCTCTAAATTTCAGTATTCTCATTTAACAAGTGAGGAGAGTTGGTCCCCATTACAGAACTGGTGGGAGCAGTAAATAAAGTACTGGGTATAGTGTGAGCCACTTAATATTTAATAGGTGGTAACTTTTCCAGAAATAGCCAAGTTCATCATTCCTTTTGTATATGCAATACATCCATCTTTCCTTCCTCCCATACCAGCGGATTGGCTCTTCTGTGCAGTCCCTCAGAAGCTGAATGTTGCTGTGGGCTGTGCTTGAGTCATGGGGGAAGTTCTCTTGAAGTGAACTAAGGGCCGGCTGGGTCAATATCACTCACCCTCACTCCCTCTGCTTCCCTTCATGCTCACCAACTTTGTGATGGTGGACACTCCCTGGGGAGGAGTTGGGTAGGAACTGGTATGAGAAAAGGTGGAGCAGAATCTACAGTCAACCAGACACACAAGGTAGCAAGACTCACATTTGCAGGGGCTGGGATGGTAGTGGTGGCTATTGGGTTACTCTTTTTCTTCTAATCATGTTTCAGTAGAAGGAGTTAGATCATTTGATATTTGTTTTTCTGGGCTAATCTTCAATTGTGTCTCACTCCTGAGAATGATGTCAACCCTTTCTTGTTGTCCACTGCTTTCTGAGAGACTATTTTGTCTTGTGTTCCTGGCATGGCACTGCTTTTCAGAGGAAACGCTATGCTTGCAATTTCAAAACTCATGCAAGATTACGGGTCCGTAAATTATCAAGAGTTCTCCACATGGCCAAGAAAAGGGCTACATTACCAGGCAAACATGCTTAGCACTGCAAAATGTAGACTTCCCTAGAAAGGCATGTTTGTCAATCATACTGAACCGCTTGTTGGCTTGGGGAAATGTGGAAATAAGTTACTAAGAGCTATTCAGGCATAGGCAAATTCATTTCATTGATCTCGAGCTGCATGTAGCAATTCCAAGGTGAATGTCTCATCTTTTCTCACCCTCTACACATTTCTCAGTGTTATCATTTGGAGGTTAGCATGAGTTCAGCCTCCTGTAATAGGCCATTTCACTTTAAGTGTATGTTAAACTAATATTGACCTTTCCGAAGTAAAACAAAATCTGGTATTTGTGTTCAAAAGACTGAAACAGCAATAGATGTGGAAAGTTGGGGATTAATCATCTTTTTTTTTCTTGCTTAGAAACTCTCTCTGGGAATCAGTCATTTTTATATAGCCAGAAATAAATGTAAGACAGGCTCTGCCTAGTCTCCTGAAGAAAACCTGGATCTTTCAGCAAATAAATTGTAGAATTCATCCATAGTTCAACTCAGGGCGACTAGATATGGATGTTTCATTTGACAGAAGGTGAAAACGCCGAAGAAAAGAACACCAGATCACGGTGAGAGTATACAGACGTTAAAGTTGGACAGGCTTAAGCCCTGCAAGGGTGCCAGGAGGTGTCAGGAGATGGGGGTTGGAGTCTGCTGGGGCGTCTGTGGAAAATAGCAGGGTTAGAGCACGGATGGGAGTATCTGGATAAAGTGCTCAAATCAGAAGCAATGTCATTAGTGATACAAATACACACATTTCATTCTTATTCATGTATACAGAATCCACAGAGACCAGTGCCCTCCATAAAGTATTTCTTAGGAAGGTGTCATATAGTCTTATACAGAAAAGAAACTTCCACCTAGTTCTTCTCTTCTTCTATCCTGTGAAAACCAGCCAGCAAAAATCCCTTGACATAGAAATAATTATTGCACACAAGTCTGTAAGTACAGTTAATATATTTCATCAAGGAAATGAAAATCTGTTTAGTAGAAAGTCTATTAATAGAACATGTGTAGTTGTTAGGCGAAATCAGATCATTTAGTTGTTATCAATGCGAGACATCTGTGTTCAAATTCTGTGAAGAGTTGTATGTAAATATCTGAGATGCCAAAATGGATTTTCAGGGACATGATCTGCACCTGATTTTCTTGGGTCAGATTCTATAGTGATCACATCACTGTCCTCATCTGAAGGTACTCAACATGGCAGTGCCATTTCTTTTCAGTGTAGAGGCCACACCTGGTAGTGCTCAGAGGTGACTCCAATTGTTGCTCAGGGGATCATGCTCAGGACGGGATGAAACCCAAGACACCCCTATGCAAGGCATGCACCGAACCTTTCTACTTCTCCTGTGCAACATTATTTTAAAAAATAACCTTACTCGAGGACCGAAACTTTCAGTCTAAAGGTCCAGGTGAGATGACACGTACCTGTATCCATTCTCTGTAGGAATCTTCTCCAGGTGTCCAGCCATTCTCAGGATAGTTGAGGCGGGAGCGCTCTGCAGACCAGTTGGTACTGTACTGGGAAGAAGCTGTGATTTGGTCGGAATGAAGCTCTCCTGATTCCATGCCCAGAGCTTCCATACATTTGAAATCTGAAGGGGGAGGGAAAGGAAGCCAAAGTTATTAAGACACACAGCACCTATTCTGCTGATTTCTTTCCATAATGTGGCAGACTGGAAAGTTCATGTTGGCATTCTCACGAAGCCTTCCAAAAGATGACACTAGGGAACTCATTGGAACGTAGTACTGAGACATGCACTTTAGATAGTAATTTTTATAAACAAGGCTATGAAGACTCATAGTGATTCATTATGTTCCCAACTGGATTTTTGTTGACAGAAATGCTATTAGAAATATTTTAGGATAACTCAGAAATCTGATTCATTTTCTTATATGTTATATGAAGACATACTTCCAGTGTACACCTTAGTAAAAAATGATACTATCGAATTATTTTCTCCAGTTGTTGACAAAAGAGAAAATAAGTCCATGTTCATTTGCAACTCATAGGCAGTGGACAGTGGACCTGACTGAACTCCTGACTTTTTGGATTCCTTGATTGTCTTTACTCTCATGCTACTTGTTTCTGGTCTGGTCATGATCCTTAACATTATCAGTTCATTTTTATTAAAATTCAAACTAATCTATGAAACATTTTTGAAGATGTCAAAAAGCACCATAGTTGTACAGTGAATAACAACAATTAATGTTAATAATAATGATGCTCATAATGATGAAACATGAGGTAGAGAAGTTATTACATTCAAGTGTGAAGAACTGGTTTTAGGAAAACATGACTCCAAAGTACCAAGGGAAAGAGTTTTGGAGATCAAGATTCTCAAGTGTCCAGAAAACACCAATTAACCAAAATCTCCAATTTTCTGGACTTTTCTGAGAAAAGTTTTTACAGTAAAAATGGTTATCTACTACTCATTTCATACTTTTGAACTTGCTTGCAATAGGTGCAAAATACATAAATTGAGTATATAAATTGAGTACAAAAAACAATGGTTTAAAAAGCTTTTAAACACCCCCATTCTCTCCTTTATAACTTTATAACCTGACAGGCAGAGCTAATAAAACACATAATTCACTCTTTGTTCTTTCAGTTTTGTTCTCTCTGGTCCTTCAAAGAAATGATACTACAACCATGTTGAGAAAATATTGAGTTGAGTATTTTAATAGGATATTTTAATAGGATACAGATTCTATTTTTGGTGTATAAAAACAATGGATTTACACAAATCCATAAAAAATACATGGATTTGGATTAAAAACTCTCTTTTCTGTTATGGAACTATGTTACAGAATTAAAGGTGAATTAAAGGTGTTTCATGTTTTGCGTTAAGAAGAAAAAAGTACTGCCACTCCTTGCAGTACTTCCCTTAGTGCTGTTGGCCTTACAGCTTAATACTCAGGCCAGGTAGTGCTGTACTTATTCCTGGCAGAGCTCAGGGATCACCAGGAGTCACCTGGTAGCACTGGATGAGGTGGAGTGTACAGGCAACAGGCACCAGGGCTCACATATATAAGGCATGTATGTGTTCTATGACTTCAACCATCTCCAGGAGCTGAATATCCTTTTTGTTCACATCAGAATGAAAAACTAAAAGGCTCATCAGGCTCTGGAACAACCAAACCTTATGGACTGTCCATTGGTGTCACTGTGCTGTCATTGAGCAGAGCAGGTTTGCTCTGGCCATCCATTGTCACCGTATGTTCTTTGATGATTCCAGCCCAGCATGTAGCTGGTCCGGCCACATTTCATTGTTTCAAACCACTGTTTTACCATTTCCCAATTTCCTCCCAACAGTTTAGAGGCTTCCAAACACCACTTTCATGCACAATTTTAATAAGAAAGCACACCAAACAATCCTTCCTATTGCTATTCATAAGAAACCTTTTCAAAGAATAAAACAAACAAACACTGAGCACTCCAATTCACAAAACGTTTCCTTGGCGTTTCATGTGGCTGCAGGTGTGTCAGGAGTAATAATGGAGTATTTGCCACAGAACTTTGTGAGATGAAGAAATACTGACCTTCTGAGACACTGCTCTGTAAGACACTATAGTTTGCTGAGAATCCTTCTTTAGCTATTGCACTGTCGGTGTAAAAAACCATGGATAGAATTCCCGATGAGGAACGGATTCGACCTGGTGTTTTCTGGCCACAGTAACGTCCAATGTGAGGGCCAACTGGAACGGGGAGAAAGGCAGAGATTATGAGCATATTTTTGTTTCTATAGCAATTGCAAGAATAGTCATTCACAGTCTGGGTCCCAGCAGAACCCGGAGCGCTTTCTTACCCAGAGCAAGTCTACCATAGTTAATTGGTTTGCACTGTACATATTATATCTAGATTGTGAGGAGAAATTTAGAGTATGCTCAGAAGGATAATAACAGACAGAACCACACTCCTCGGTGAGCTGGATTGTTATCAGGAACAGCATCAAAATGCTTGCTTCAGTTGCAAAGGATGAGGTTTGGGCTGTCAAGTGGCACGTTGGCATTCATTTCTGGGACCAAACTGCACACAGTGCAGCACTGAAAGATTCCAGCTTGGCTCTGATCCCAGGTCTCTTGGAGTTGCCTATCTTGACTTCTGTCATTCTGGAAGGAGATCTTAGCCAAGTCCAAGGCCTGGGAACTGGTCCCAGAGAACTAGTACCAAGAGTACCGAGGACCCGATGAGCAGTACAGGGTAACAGGTAACAGTATCCCTCCTCATCTTGCACTTATTTGACAAAAGGTCTTAGCCTTTGTATTCTCTTTCAATTGTATTTACCCCCTTCACTTCCCTTCTTTGTTGTTCTTGAAATGGCAGGGGATCTCTATCACACAGAAAGTATGAGGCTTGTGTATTGCACCTGTGGTACTGCTGGGGACAGCATATCAGGTGGCAGAGGTCACACACTTGGCAGTGGTGCTCACTAGTGGAGCACCAAGTGGTGCTCGCGTCCGTTATTGGCCAAGTTACAGTTGCCCTTTGGTGGAACTGCATGCATGTTCTAGCTGCAATATTCACTGCATTTATGGCAGGGCTGACATGGCCACTTACCTAAGGACACAAATCTAGGTGATGTTGTTTATACAATTTTTTAAATTTGTGGTGAAGGGGATTTGATCCTTTTGGCAGTGCTCAGGGCTTACTCTTGGTTTTATGCTTAAGGATCATTCCTGGCTGTGCTCATGGGACCATTGGCAGTTGTTGGGGAGTGACCTCAGGCCTGCAGCTTCCAAGCAAGCAACCATACCCCTGTCATATTTCTCTGTAATTTAGTTGTAATAAAAGGGATTCACACCTCTTTAGTTGTGCTATTCACATACACCAGGCCATGGTATGACCAGAGATTGCTTGCAGGGTCAGAGATCACAGAGAGCAGAATTGCAAGGGTCATCATTGGTATGAGCAGTGGCACTGGGGAGCAGCCTTAGGCTTGCAAGGCAGGCATTCTAAGCCACCGAGGAGTCCCTCATTTGATCTTTCTTTGGCCAGAATAGTGGAGGGAAAACTCCCATGTGGTGCTCTTGGATTTCCAGAGTCACATCCTTTATGCCAGCGGCTTCTACGGCTGCACCCCCACAAGGCTTGAGGGTCATCTGGTGCTCAGAGTCAAGCTGAGGTTGATCTAATGCAAGACATGTGCCCCAACTCCTACTGTATTCCCCGGCCCTCATTTTGTCTTTGCATCCCTGTATTACTGGAATAGACACCACAAGCTTGGACAAACAATGGACCATGTTCTAATCAGTTTTTCTCTAAAGATTAATGAATAATTATAGTAATTACATAATTGATAATAATACTACTTAGCACTTATAAAAGTTAATAGATTAAAACAATAGATGACAAAATTTACACATAATTTTGCAAGTTGTAATCAAAATGAAAGGAAATGCATTTTCCTGACTTCAGTTTATTGTTTTTACTCTCAGTAAAATACTACAGAGTCAGTGGGCAAGAGATGGCCCCAAACAGTTAGCGGATACTTCACCAGATTAAAAGAAGTGGTCAGGGGCCAGAGCAATAGCACAGTGGGTAGGGCATTTGTCTTGCACGCGGCCGACCTAGGTTCCATCCCCCGGCATCCCATATGGTCCCCCGAGCATCGTCAGGAGTAATTCCTGAGCAAAGAGCCAGGAGCAACCCCTGAGCATTGCTGGGTGTGACCCAAAAAGCAAATAAATAAATAAATAAATAAAGTGGTCAAGGTAAGGAAATCAATATCAAAAAGCAAAGACAAAATTTATGAAGTCATGTTCCTATTTGGCTTACATTCCTTACTCCCTTGTCAAAAAAAAAAACTTTTAGATAAACCTTGGTCATTAGTTATTGCAAGCTGCAGAAACTTCCTGGGCCTGGGGAATCTTTCCATTTCCATGTTCAGATCGAAAGCAACAGTAAGACCAAAAAAAAAAAATCTCTTTTCCTCCAGGATTTTTCATTGCACATATGGTAAAAATACACCAGATGGTTTGGGCTTAGAAGGACAATCTGGTGTAGCCCATTTCCCCCCTCCAAGACAGCCATGGTTCTGTGCATTTCAACCAAGAGTTATTGCTTTGTTTAAAGCAGCACACTGGAGAGACCCTTCCCTGGAGAGTTGGGTCTTCAGTAAACTGTGGGGCTGTGATGTTTCCAGGCAGCATGGCCGCAGAAGGCAGCTGATGAAGACGTAGGAAAGGGTCAAGAATGATAGAAAAAAGACCCTCAAGAGCACCCTGCACTCTGATCTCCTGAGTGTTTGGAGTGGTGGTGGCTACCACCACCACCACTACATACACACACACGTGCACATGCACACACACATGCACACACACACTCCAACTGAGTTCCTATTGGGTAGTTAATCTCAGTCCCCTGCTTGTGAGTCCCCAAATCCTTTGTTAAACAGGCTTTCAGCTCTGGGGGCAATCTCAGACTGGCAACACTAAGCCAACTCATTTACATATTTAAATGAGTGCAAAATGGCTACTCTGAATATCTGATAATGTTTCCATGTGTTTCTTCAAGTAATTGAGCTAACTGAATTCAAAGAGTTTTCTTTGGAGTGTAAGAGTAAATCTCCAGCAACCAAATATTTGTTATGTGTAGGTGATTATTTTGAATCACATAAAGAGGCTGACCACTATGGAGGGTTGATATAGATTATATCTAAGCAACATATGGTCATGAGTATTTGCTCTGCATTATGGGAAGAAACTTCATTCACATTGGACTTCCTAGTTGGCAAATAAAAGCATCTCAGATCAAACTTGCTGATTGTGTTGGTTTGCTTCCCTTCAGCATTAATCCTGACCTTAGTGTCTCTTACAAGTGCACATTCTTTGTCAGACTTTCTTCATTCTGAATATATGACTACCACCAATTGGACAGTTTCCCTTCCCATGGAAGTGCAAAACTGCGATACATATGCAGGAAAAGACTCAGGATAAACTCAGGTTTTTCCATTCCTCAGGAAGAATCCCTTTTCTCCTCTTCAAGCATTATCATTAGTCCATGTAATGGTCTGAGAGTCCATTCACACTCCTTCGCTCAGCTTAAATCCTCCTATTATGATGTCTTAACTTTCTTTTTCTTTACTTGGTGGGGAAACTTTTACGGCCCCAATCTTGGATTCCTTCTCTGATCAGCACAATCACTGACCTTACCAAGAATACAAAAACACAAGAGAACTGTAGTCACCCCCTTAGTCTCTCTTCCTCCCCCCTCCTCATAACTGATTCCTTTTGGGGGGGGGAGACAGAAGAGGGGAGGGACAGTTTCTTTGAAAGAGCAAACAGAAGAGAACTTGTCTAATGCAGACTCATAATTTAGAGATTCTCCATGACTCACTGGTTTATAATGTTTAAGACATGCTGGGTAAATCTGCCTTCTGTCCTTTAGAACATTGCCCCCGGACAGTGTCGAGCAACTCTCTTTAGGAGCCCTCAAGATATGGAGTGAAAGGCTTTTTCGACTGTAATACAAAGAAGTATTGAATTTTCCTGAACAACAGCGAGACCTTAGTCTCACAAGCTAATGCAATATTGATCTGAGCAAGAGAGGATGAAGTACTTTGCCTGTCTGCTGTGCATGCTCATTTGTGTATTTACATGAACACAGCTATTGGATTCCCAACTTCCGTTATTGAAGATCCAGAGGCTAAGGAAATGAATGAAAACTGTCACAACAGAAGAAAAATTCAAAAAACTGAATTACCCGAGAATTTCAGCAAGTCATAGCCACTAGTTATCTCTTGGGGCTGGGCAGTGATGAGTATCTTCTCAAGTGTGAAAATAATATGGATTTATGCCGTTTGAAACATACGCTTACAACTAGGAATGTTAATACCACATTCTTTGTATTTTCCCATTAATCTCTCCAATCATTACAAGCCTACTTCAGAATCAGAAATTTGGCATTCTGCCAGCTTTTTAATGCAGAAAAAGGGCAATGATCTACTATACTTACTTTTAAAGATGAGGTATTTTGACTAAATAAAAAAAAAGCAGAATTGTTTCAAAACGGTACAAGATAGGTTTGCATACTTTCTTATAAAAACAAACCCCTTGGTGGAGAATATCTGGACTTAAAAAATTTTCCCCAGAAAAGAAATGCATACATTAGGGCCGGGTGATAATATAGTGGGGAGGGCATTTGCCTTGCATGCGACTGACCCTGGTTCTATCTCCAGCATCCCATATGGTTCCCTCAGTACTGGTAGGAGTAATTCCTGAGTACAGAGCAAGGAGTAACCCTTGAGCATGTCTGGGTGTGACCAAAAAGCAACAACCAAAAAAACTGGAAGAACAAATGCATACACTTATATCATCTATATCTTAGCATGTTCAAAGCATGGTCAAAGCATTTCATTTTTTAAAAAAAATTTTAAGTGTTCATATAAATTCTAATATAAAAATTTAGCACAACACACCCAAAAACCAACCAAAAAGAATTGCCAAACAACTCAGTCTGGCTTTTATAACAATTATTCCTAAAATCATTGCTAAATTTGGGAATGGCGGTAACAACTAAAGTTCTACTTTCTTCCACTAGTCTAGACAGAGGGCTGAGTTCATTTGCACCCATGTCATGACGCTAAGCCTGCATGTTTGTCTCCATAATTTAGCCCAACCATTCAGAGCATCTACCAGTAGGGCTTAGCTCACGGCTCTTAAAACATATTAAACTTCAGCATTGCTACTTGTGAATCCATAGAGCTGCAAAGAACACTAGGTGAAGACGTGATTCATGATGGGTGTTGCTTGGACTTCAAGTTCTGAAGTAAACTGCTTTTCCTCAAAGTCAATATGAATCAATGGGTAGCTTTCAATTACTAAGTCATCTCATTCAATGTTTATGATAAAATGCAACATCAAATCACTTGCTGGTTAAAAGTTTCCAATGCCTTCTGGTTGTTGTTTTTGGAAAGCATATCAAAGACTAAAAGCAATTTTGCTGGCAGAGGAACTGAATGTGTTGAACTACCATGACAAAAATGTGTCTAGTACCACTAACAAAACCCCAGGCACTCGCAAGTTTTCTCTGTGCCTAAAATAAGAGAGTGAGCTATTGGGCAGGTGTAGGTTACACCAGGACACAGTGCCTTAACAAATCCACAAACAAACACATATTTCATATTCCAAAGCCCATTATCACTGGAAATTAAGTTGAACACAATGTAGTTGAAACCATGGGTTTTTAGAAAAGCAAGGCTGATAACTCTTACTGTTAATTGTTCCTTGCTTTAACTCAGTGATTTTCTAGAGCCAGAAAATTACCACTTTGAAAAACCCTTGACACTAATAACAATGTGCTTCTTTCTGAAGTATTCTAAATAATTTGGTTGATTGGACCTCCTTTTCAGATGCCAATCCATATATAAGTTCTAGAAAGGAAGTCTGCAAATTTGGGCTGTGATCAAATAAACCCATTATTAAAGGTTCCAACTATTAGTACAGTACTATTATAATATTGTTTTCCTAATTATCAGATTGAATACTTGGAAATCAATCAGTACTCTGTTTGGGTAAATCTTATTATCTAATGAAGGATTTCTACCTTATCTGATGTAAACAAAAACAAAAACAACTTAAAATATATTAAGTCACCTCTTTACTCCAGTAGCAAGTTTTCTTTCAACCCAACTTCCCCTCAAAAGTCATTAAAGTTGAAAACCATATCTAAATTGAATTACACTGATAATTTTTAATGTCATTTCAAAGGTAAAGCAATCTCACTATACTTGTTCTTTATTTCTAATTACTTAGGAATATTTTGGACCAATTTAATATTGACATATTTCTTTTTTCAGGGAAAGCCTCTTAAGGAGTGCCTGAGGGCTACTTCCTTCAGTGCTTGGGGAACCATGAGGTTCCAGAGATCAACCTGGTGTTGACTGCATCTGAGGCAAGTGTCCCTAGCAACTGTGTTATCTCTCTGGTCCTAACACTTAAATATTATTCCCCTCCATCTTGACAGCATCTGGTGGTTTTATAGATGGTTATACTTCTTCAGTCACATGATTCCTAAAGACTCCTAAGCTTCCCTGTCCAATCTGTGTGGAGTATGTTCTCTAGAGAAATCTTAATGTTAGACCAGACTAAAACACATGACAAGCAATGCAGCTGCAACAAATTATTTGATAAAATCTCCCCTGTTCTGAGTTTGGCTGTGTACTTTCGCTACTCACCTTCTAATTTACAAAAATGCAACGGAAAACTCATTTAGCTTGCGTAATAATCCCACCACCTTCAAATCTTTGCTCAAATGTTACTTTCTTAGTAAGAGCCAACCTGAACACCCAATGTAAATTTCAACTCACCCTTCTTCCCTTGCCTCAGCACTTCTCATGTTTTAACTCTATTTTCTTTCTTTCTTTTTGTTTGTTTGTTTTGGAATCACACCCAAAGGTGCTTAGGGCTCATCCTGGTTCTGTGCTCAGGGTTCACTCAGTCCACTATCTCTCTAGACCCACTTTGCTTTCTTTCATTTTGTTTATAGAAATTCTTATCTTCTGATATTCCATGTCATAATTTGTTAACAATGATGTGTTAACAATGAGACGATTGATTGTCTCATTTCCCCCTGACTCATTTTCATCAACTCTATGAGCCATCTTGGATTATTCTGCTTACCAACTATAATAGTACCTAGCATACAGTAACTGGCTATAATAATACCTGATATATACCAAGTGGTCAATAAATATTTTGGAGGGTCACACCCAGCAATGCTCAGGGATTACTCTGGCTCTGCTCTACTCAGGAATTACTCCTGGCAGTGCTCGGGGACTATATGGGGTGCCGGGATGGAATCTGGGTTGGCCGCATGCAAGGCAAATGCCCTCCCCACTGTGCTATTGCTCTGACCCCTTAAAATGACATTAGTTATTATTGTAGAAATAATATATTTAAAGGATATATTGAGGTGATTCAGTTTGCAAAGGATAAAGCTAAGAATTCCATAGAGATTAGATATCAAATCTACATTAAAATGTGCAAATTTCTTAAGTTTTGCTAGTATAATTAATACATATTTCACTCTTAAAGTTTTATCAGCTACTTGACCTCTCTGGTTCATAATCTCTGCCTTGATTAAGTGAATGACCTAGTTTCATTCATCTCATAAACTCTCATCCTCTGACAATCAATGAATTAAGAACTAGGGTTATGAAATGAACAAAACGGAGACTCCATGTAGGTCCCAATTCTATTGCAAAAATAGCTCTGCCACCTTTTACAATCTCTTATGACCTCAGTATCCTTATGCAAAAAATGAAGAAATTGGATTAGATAATTACTAGGGTTTTTTTTTAAGCACAATCTACAGAAAGGGTGTTCTCATTTTGCTCTGTTCCTCTCCTCCCTTCGAGTTAGTTCAAAAGAGTGATTCAGTTATCAAGAGACTTGTAAAAAGGATCCCGGTGCCCAGCCACCCCCAGATCCCACGCTTTTGAGGGGATGCTTCCTATCCTTCTTACCATCAGGGAATCCATCCCAGATTTCTAGTCGGTCATAACGACAGAACACGCCCCAGGAGGATTTGAATCAAGCTCCAGGTCAAAACTTTCAAATTCCAGGATGATCTCCGCCATCTTTGGTGCAAAGATGATATAGGTGCATTCAAGACTATTAGGATATTTTTCAGGGAATCCAGGGGACTTTATTACTCCAGTCGGTGTCGTGTAGTTCTGAGAACACTCTGGACCTTTGAGCAAAAAAGAAAAGGAGCACAATAAAAACCCCACTTAAATGACTTCAAAAAGAAATAATCTGGCAAAGATGGCACATTTCTCCCATAAAAACCTACAATTATAATCGCTATCCTAATCATTCATTACTCAGCCTTCTTAAAGTAGTGATAAGGACAAAAAAGCCAAATTTAGATTTATTATGTTCCATTTGTGTGGAACAATTTTAAAACTTCTGCTGTTGCAGAGGGAAAAAAAATGACAAACATAAAATCATGTGGGAACAATGAATGAGTAAGCTAAAGAAATCTCTGACAGAGCCCCAGAGAAATAATTATAGTCCCTTCAAGCTTAAATCTTTAAATCTTGAGGCTGACAGCCCTTTATTGGCGAAATAGAACGTTTACAAAGGAGAGAGAGAGAATTCAGTGGAGGGAGTTTGGGTTTCAGATTCCTACACTAGTGACTCAGTAACTCTGCCAGATGTGACCTATGCCTCTTTGACAAACTAAATGTGAAAGGTAATTCGTACATGTACCCAGGGTGAGTGACTCATTCTGAGTGGTGTTGACACAGGTGTGCTGGTAAAGTGAGGCTGTTAGTGAGGGCATGATAAACTATGATTACAGGCCATGTGGCTAGGAGTCACCTGATATAAATGTTGACATCCTCACCTTCTCTGAACACTAGCTACAGTATAGTATGCTATTCTAAAATATTCATATATTTGTGTTTTGTGCATATATTTAGAATGTCTAATTTTTTTTCAAGGGATATGGTTTGGGCTATACCTGGCAGTACTCAGAAGCTTAATTCTGGTTTTATGCTCTGCATGGTCATTACTGGCTATTCTTGGGAAATCATGCAGTGCTGGGGATTGAATGAAGAGTGGCTGCATGCAAGGCAAGTGTCTTAGCTCTGTACTGTCTCTCGACATTACAATGTGTGACTTTAATCAGGAATATAAGCAGTATTAAGACTTACCAAATTACGATGGTGTCTAATTTAAATGGGCAGAGCACCTGCATACTTTTATTGTATTTTTGAACTTGTGACTCCAATTTTGGTGAATGTCATTCAGCATTGAAAAGGATGGTCTTCACCACACAGTGCAAAAACACTTCCCTCTTCATGGACCTGAACACAAGAACACTCTCCCTGACCACAACACCATTGCCAGAATATTTAGAGAGATTTTAAGATTCTGTGTATTGGAGGTGGTCTGATCAATTTTTAACTTTGAGTTCCAATTTGAAGATATTTAATTGTAAAATTCTTTACTAGAGTCATTGTCTCATGGATGGGTAGACTAGGATTCAACTCCATGAAAGGAAGAAGGTTTATATTATTCTTCATAAAATTCTATATGGAAGCATCAATGCATGGCTAAATATGCATTAAATTTAACTAGAAGATTACGATTTTTAGTAAATTTTACCTTGCTACTTAAGGTAGAGTTCTGAATAAAAACAAAGCCACACAAAAAAAAATCAATCACTCTTTCCACATAGCGACATCAGATATCCAGACAGAAGAGAGTACTTATTGAAGGGTACTATAAATTTGCTCCGTAGGGTTCTAATTTGTTGAAATTGCCTAGCTAAGTCTTATCAGATGAGGTTTCTTCACTGCTGCAATGGCTTCAAATGCTGAACTCCCTTCTGCTCAAAACATTTTGGTTCTTGTTTAAACTTTCTCTTATAAGCCACACTTGACAGTGCTTGGGGACTAACACAGGCTCAATGTCTAGGTTTACTCCTGGTGAGGGGTCTATGTACCGAGAACGGAAACAGGCTTCCCATGCACAGTAAGTGTATATCCCTTTGCACTCTCTGACTCCTCACGGTTTTTTTTCTTTTTTGGGTCACACCGGCTATGCTCAGGGGTTACTCCCTGGCTCTGCACTCAGGAATTACTTCCTGCCGGGGCGACTATATGGGATGCTGGAGATCGAAACCAGGTCAGCCTCTTGCAAGGCAAACACCCTACCTACTGGACTATCACTCCGGCCCCTCCTCAAATGTTTTTAACATGTGATGTTTTGCTCAGTCATTTCCAAGAGAAGAGACTGTATGATGTACTGTATTATGTATAATCTGTTTCTAAGTTATTCAGTGGCTTCTGAGATGACAAACTATGACACTTTACATCATTAATTCATTGAAGAAAATAGATAATTTTATATATACATATATGTCTTTTTCATGAGGATGTGTCTATATATAAGTATCATGAAAATATACATATATACATGCAAATATATATGATATAATGTAAATCTTTAGATTTGCATTTCCAAAAATGTAGAAATAAGTGACCCTTTAGACAGTCCACCCTTTTTTGCTGAAGCCAGAATAAATCCATGCCTAGATTCTTGCAAGTTAAAGTAAACAGCAGGGTTTAATGCAGGCACTAACGCAGGTTTTAACGCAGATTCTGCTTTATAAAGATAAAATTGTTCAGGTGATATTAAATATTAATGAGAAAAAAATGACAGGAATTAAAGGTATCCTTTCCAACCCAACTAAAATTCGAAGTCTCACCACACACTATCACGTTAATAGGAGCTAGTCCAGTTCCTTAGGTATTTTTGACAAAACCTTGGGCAATTCTATGGACGGATAATTGGGAGATGTAAATTCCTGCTCTGCTTCTGTCCTAACCTCGTAGCCTTAGGGTGGCCTCTAAATATTTTTGGTCCTCAGATTCTGGGTATAATAAATTGAAGGCCACCTTGAAGATTTAGGGAGAATCATTTTATTCAAAAGTTCTCTAATTGCTGACCTCCTCTACTCTATGTTAAATTGTGTTCTAATGTTTGTTTACCTTATTCAACTTGCAGAAGCTTGCCACAGCACAGCAAGGGGTGGGTGACTCTAGATGCATTGAGCTGGAGGGGGAGGGAGAAGTAGCTGTGCATGGAAGGTGCAAATGGGCTACTTGAGGAAGGAGCAGGGGAGCACCATGCTGGTGGCCCTATTTGTAAGATGCAAAATACCATGTGGCCCTCTAAAATGTCATCTTCAGTTACAGATAACAAGGTTGGCAATAAATAACCAATGTTAAATCTCTCTTGGAATTAAACAGCTAGAGTTATGAGACTCTCAGAATCATCGCTAAATAAACAGACCCAAATAATATGCGAAAAGACCAACCCTTTCCCAAATTAATGCCATCTTTCAGCCACAAAAAATCCACAAAAAATGTCTACTGTTCCAGATCAAGGAACAAACAGAGAAAGAGAAGTATTACTCGGGAAGACTGACTTTCCTAGGTGAACAAAAATAAGTTTAGGGCAGATGGTCTCGAGATTTTAGTGCCTAGAAAGAGACTCTTGGTTAATATTAAATACTGCAGAGAGTAATTTATATCAATTTTACCAACCAATGTTATTTAAAAAAATGAGAAAGAATTCTTCATTTTCCTTGTATATACTCATATCTCTACTCTCTTTATTTTTAATCCCCAAACTCCATTCCCACTTGTGACAACCAATCAGTTCTCTTAATCTAAGCATTTGTTTTTGGCTTGGTTTAGTTTGATTATTTATTTTGTAGTTTACATATGCGTGAAATTAAATTCTTAGTGAATTAGTGATCCAACTGCCTCTTTTTTTCTTTCAATCATTGTCAGATCTTTGAGGAACACTGAAAATAAAGAGGTATCTTCAGCCTTTTGTAAGACACCTTTACTGTAAGTACCACTTATGAGTAAGCAAGCAGATTTAGTTATGTTGTGAGAGAGTCTGTGTATTTACAGACATATGAGTACAATAGGATTTATGTAATAAGGCCAACAGCTTTCAAAATGAGAAAATGTGCTTATGTTATCTATCTATACTGATGTCATATGTATACTTTATTCCCACTAAAGGTTTTCTAATATATGTTTAGATAAACTTCTGAAGAAAGTTCTCTCCATCTATCCATATTTATAATGGGACAGTGACAGATTTCTCTGAAACTTAACATGGTTGCACCAACATTCCCAGAAGCTCCTAATGACTCTCCCTTTCATTATTCTCAGTTGTCACCGACTCAGAAGACCTTAGGCTTTAGTAATTGGTGTGCTAGATTAATTTTCTATTAATAAAATAGCTTTTCCTCCTATGTTTCAGGATAATGTATTCAGATGTTGAGACTCTATCTCTAGATCAGCACACCACACATTAATGTCAACTTAAAAAGAAAAGGCTGAATTCAACACATGAAAGAAATCTACAGGGTGTTGCTAAAGATAGAGACAGGCAGATAAAGATACATTATTTATCAATTGACTGATACGTGTGTTTAATTCTGCAAGACTGGGAGATGATGGATTGTCAGATTTTTATCCCATTGTGACATATAGTATTATAACAGAGGATTAGCAAGAGATATTTATTTTCTAAGGGGAATGCCTTTTAAAGCATTAATGTTACCTCTAAGAAATTTTTTTCAACCATCTTTCCATTAAGAGAAAGCATCTTTTCCCTGAATAACTTTAGAAACTCAGGCTTGTAGATGGATTTATTTTTATGGGGAAGTATCAGTTTTAAATTTTACAGTAAAATAAAGGGATAAAGGTGGTCATTACATTAAGGTAAGGGATTATTGCTTCTATTAAGGGGGGAGCACTTCCAACAGTGATTAGCAGCTACTTCTAATTCAGTGTTTGGAGGCCACTCCCCAGAGCGCCTGAGAGACTATATGGTGCTAGGATCCAATGCAGGCCTTCTACATGCTGAGCATTTTCTCCAGCTCTTTAACTGTCTTCCTGGTTTATGAACACATTTTTGGTGAAAGACACTAATAAGAAAATGACCCAGCGAAAGCTATTTGTACAATCTACAAAAGTACATTTATTTTTCTCATGAAATGCTATTATTATTTGCCATGGTTATTTAATATTCAGATCCCTATGATGATTTCTTTAAAAAATGGAAATAAACTATCAAGAATAATCCAAAAGTTCTGAAAAATGTGCCCTTAAAGCCTTATACAGAACATATATACTGTCTAAACATTGATCCTCATAAGGGCACTGGTCCACTAAAGATGACACAATTTTATTATTATTTTTGAAATCAAAGAACTGTGATTTATAAAGTTATTGACAGTTAAGTTTTAGGCATATAATATTTTGACTCAATACTAGTGTCAATCTCCCTCCACCAGTATTTCATATTCCATCCCTGCTACCAACTCTCGCCCCAGATGATACAATTTTAATTTTGCAAACACTTAATTTTTTTTACACACTTCCTCCATATTTGAAATAATTTCCTTCTATATAAAACACTTCCCACGTTTGAAACAGCAATATATGGTATTGTATCAATAGATAAAGGCATCATCCCAACTTTTTTGTCCTATAAGAGATCAAATAACATAAAAAATCATTCAGTATACTTGTTTTATGGCAAATGAC
The DNA here is from genome assembly GCA_021461705.1 of Cryptotis parvus. Classification (NCBI taxonomy): domain Eukaryota; kingdom Metazoa; phylum Chordata; class Mammalia; order Eulipotyphla; family Soricidae; genus Cryptotis; species Cryptotis parvus. The sequence continues at coordinate 87,802 of JAJIBD010003392.1, read as the reverse complement.
TCACCTCTCTTGAAAATTTCATAACGTATGGAAAATCCCCGCACCATGTGTCTCATAGTCAGAGACAAATTTGATAAAAAGAAATGGCCCCGAAGACACTACAGGTGATGGAGCAATCTTTCCACAGAACTTTCCCCATAAACGTCCATTTTCATTTTCTCCATCAATAACTTCCACGTAGTCATATCTACCAAGCAAATATGGAAGGAAACAGCTTAGCAAAAAAAAATTAAAGTTCTAAATTGTTTAAACTTTAAGACACTTTTCATTTCAATCATTGAGAAAGCAGCAATTTCTAGCACAGTCTTGTCAGTGAGGGAAATGTGTTATCTGCATTCACTACTGTACTGCATGAAGGGGGAAATCTGGCAACATGAAATAATTAAAATGGACTACATCATGTCTGTATACATCATCTGGCAACACAGAACTATTAAGAATAATGGTGTCCATTATACTTGCAGACAATGTCAGTTAAAGTAACCAATTAACAAGAAAAAGAAAAATCTCACAAGCACAATTCTCTATTATTAAATTGTGTTCCTTTGTCTATGGTGGTGGTGTCAATACATAATGCTATGCATTCTTTTCAAACTGTGAAGTTCTTTTATGAATTCAAAATGTCTCCTTGGCTGGAGCTCTCCATGAACAATACTTTGATTTCTGTGAGCGACCCTCTAAACATATGGCCACAGAATAATAAACAGATTCTTTACTATTTGATTCAATTCCACCAAACTCCAGAATGCGAGGAAAATTTTTTTTCACTATCTAGAGTGGCTAAAACGCAGACCCCAGTTTCCCCAATCTATACATGAATAATTCCTCAAAGAAAAAAGTTTATTTAAAAATGGAAAATAAATTGTTTATACCCACCAGTCAGAATCTTTAAAGGATTATTGCTGTTTGAAAAGCTAATATGATACAATTGAAGTCACAGGTGATATGATTAAAAACAACCCTAGGCTTAATAAGAGCTCACTAAGAAGATAAATGAAGAAGGAAGTAACAATAAAATATTACTCTAAAGATTACACTGAGATAAAAAATATGCTTCTTTATCTCTAAAAGATGGAAAACCATCTCTAATAAACTAGCATCCCCCAGGAAAATAAGGAGATCTTTGTTTTAATCTATTTCTGGGTATCTTGCTTTTTTTCTTTTTTACTTATCAAGTCACCTAGGAGCCAGATAATTTGATTTGTCTTCCATTTTTCTTCCAGAACTGACATGGAAACATTATAATCCATCCATTTCAAACTTTTATTTCATTTCCATGTTTAAGTTGGTTCAAAAGTCCTGGGATATATTAATTTCAGGAATGGCTAAAATATGGCAGTAACATAAAATGTATCTGGCAATTTAAAAGAGATCAAAGTGGGGGAAATCTTCCTGATGACCAATGTCATCTCTAACAATCTCTTTTCAAACTGTCCAGGACACATTACTTATGTTTACAGAAAGTCTCAAGAGACAAATGCAAAGATGATATCACTAGTTAAAGTGGACAGCTTAAGACCCTCTAAATTAAAAATGACATTACCTCATCAGTTAAAATTGTGTGCCAGCTTTGTGTATATCAAGAAGAAAATGAAGCTGACATTGATGGAACTAAGCATTAACATATGTGAATTATTGTGTTAACTGCATTTCCTCTGCCTCATCTGATGTTTCCAGTAGTAATCACAGACCTACCAGCGCCTGTCCCTCTGCAAAACTGCAGTTACATAGAGGAATTGTTAGTCTCTTCATTCTTAGGAGGTGCCTTGCATGTAAAGAAGAGGAGAAAGGAGAGGGAGGAGGAGGACTCATTGGAAGAGGAGGAATAGGATGAAGAAAAGTATGCTCAAAATCCTCACTGGTCTATAAAGTCAAAGGGACAGGGGGCATGCATGGAAGAATATATCTTTCCATTTATTAAAATCTCCAAAGTTAGCATGTAAGAAGAAACTACTTTGATCTGTTGTGCTTCATTGACATGTTTCACCCCACACTTACTTATAATTTAACTGTGATTTGAACTGTTGACTGTGTTTGGTCTGATGACCTATATTACAATCCAGCTTTGTAATACAGGCATTTGACTTGAATCTTGACATGTTCAGAATGCTAAGTGGTTGAATCCAGTGCATTTTGTCTTCTGAGTACACATCGGAGAGGTGGGTCAGGGTGTTGGAAAAACTAAGGGCATTTCTAGAAGACCTTTCTCCCAGGAATAAGAGAACATGGCTAATCTAGTGCTAGTTAATGTAACAGAGAAAGAAGCTAGCATTTGATTTAATTTAATTTAGTTCCTTGGGGCCGGAGTGATAGTCCAGCAGGTAGGGCGTTTGCCTTGTACGTGGCCGGCCCGTGCTGGCCCGGGTTCGATCCCCGGTATCCCATATGGTCCCTCGAGTGCTGCCAGGAGTAATTCCTGAGTGCAAAGGCAGGAGAAACCCCTGAGCATTGCCGGGTGTGACCCAAAAAAAAAAAAAAATATTAGTTCCTTTTTCCTGCTTTTTTTGGGCCACACCTGGAGATGCTCAGGGGTTACTCCTGGCTCTGCACTCAGGAATTGCTCCTGGTGGTGCTCTGGGCACCACGTGGGATACTGGGGATCAAATCCAGGTTAGCCGTGGCAAGGCAAACACCTTATCTGCTGTACTGTCGCTCTGGCCCCAGAAGCTAGGCATTTTAATTCAATATTTTCTAATAGTAAATATGAGGCTCTCCTCTTGCCAACAGAAAAGGCTATATTTAACAGAGAGAGAGAGAGAGAAGGATTAAAAATCTTTTCCCAGCAAGAGATAAGCCATTGCATCATTAAGTGCCAATTTTAGGAAATCAAATTAACCAGAGATACAATGGTAACATTTATAAACTGGAAAGCTGCTATCATTTTAAGCCTTCCCTTCAAAGTACCTTCCAACAGGGCTCCAGAGTCTCACAAATAGCAGCTCATGGAAATATTCAGAAGGGTGTACATGCACACGTTGCAGAGGGAAGCAGTGCCAAAGAAGTTAAGGAAGCATCTTGCCTCTCCTCTGGAGTTGATACCAGTTCCACTCCATAAGTTTCTTGCTGGCAAACGTGGTGCCAAGAATGCAGCTGGTGTGCCAGCATCCCTCCCAAGGGACTAAATGTGTCACCACAGCAACGCACCCAGCCTGTGTTGGCCTGAGGCCCAGGATACTGAGTTTGCAAATTTTGATCCCCCAGCCGGCCCCACGTTGCTCTGTTGCTGCTGCCAGTGTGGCCAACACAACATTTCTTGGAATGCCAAATCCCCACTCATGGCAGCAGACCCTACATTGGTTTGACCCTTGTTCTTAATCAACAGGCTCCAGCTACTAGGGCAGAACTGGACTTGGTGTCTTAGGGAATTCTTAAAAGTTCCAAGAGGGGCCATCAAGTGGACTCCACTGTCATTTGGTGCCTTGCTCAGGGACAAAAAATGTCCCCAGTGACCAGGAAGCCCTCTCTGGCTTCTTTCTCTCCGAGCTCATACACAGAGACGGGTTCACATTAAGGAAAGTCCTTCCTTAGACTACCCCTTCCACATGTATCAGCAGGTGCAGAAAGCAGAACACCCTTTGGTTTCTCCAAGTTCCTAAGTTCTTTGCTAACACGAAAGCTCTATGTTTGTACCTGTTTGGGCTGACCAAATGGAATTTGAGGGGAACTTTTGCTCTGATGCAATTTGAAAAGTGAAAGTAGCATTCAGCACTGGGTATTTATCCCAGCATTCCTGCTTTTATAAGGTGTTAATGTGCTTTTTAAGTTTAATGCTGCCTTATTAGCTACTATTTGAGAGATTATGTTAGGGGTGGGCATGCGAGTTCTAACAATTTTTCCATATACTTGAATAATAATTGTAGCTTTGCTTTATTCCATTTCTGCACTTGCAATATTTCCCAGGAAAGCTTTTGGATAGTAGGGGAAATCCATATCCAAAAGACCACCAAACCCTTCTCTTTTAAGTATCTTCCGTTCTCATTTCTCAAAAATATCCCAAACAAAAAAACCACTGAATTGTCCCCTCCTCACCCTGTGTGTACTAATAACAGTAAAGCAGTCTGCATTTACCAGAAAGTGAGGCAAACATCTGCTTAATGACCCCTTTTATGATGAAGAGGTCTTCCTGAGATTTCAGCTTAGTTTAACACTCTAGGCAGTATTTCTCACTAGTGTTCCTGGCTTGGACTCTCCGGTTCTTAAGCTTCTCTTTCTTTTCTTTCTTCTGTCAAGCCTTTTTGATAACCTATTCCCTCATTCTGCCTAGGTTTATGTCAGGGGTAAAAAAAGTTTCAAATCCTAATAGTAATCCAAGTTAGGTTGCCTGGCAAGGTGATAAAAGAAAAAAAAGATTTCCTTCTAAGAATTCTTGAAAGGATTGCCCAGAGATTATATATTTTTTTCTCTTTTGGGGAGTTGGAATTATGGTTTTAAGAAAAAGGCCAAGTAGAGGGAAAAGTGATGGGAAAATGAGAAATGCACGGAGTCACTATAAAGTGGTTTCAGAGGCTTTATAGGTATGCGGTGCTGAATAGACAAATCACATACTTTACTTAAGTAGGGTTTTCTCTTGTGAGTGCAAATGACCCTTGACTCTCTATGGTGGAGCTGCTTAATGGAAAGAAAGTTAATCCTCTGCAGGGTATTGTCTGTAGAGCGAGCTACTGTACCAGCTCCCTGTTCCTCCCCCAGCCCCCAGCACACACACAGCTTCTGGTCATTCTTGCATTATTAGGAGAGGTGATTCTAGGTGGCAGTGTCTGTTTAATCTCCTTCCAAGAGTATCTAGCCCCATGTGTATACATATATTAATAATGGAGAAATCTGATGCCTGACATCATAAACCAGAGTGAGGAATGGTGTTGGCTAACATAATTTTCACCTGCAAAAATGTGTTTCTTTGGATCATTGGTTTATTTTGCACAAGGCATTAATAGCCATCCAAACTGAACAACCTGTGAACGGTTATAGTGCTGCTGTCCGAAAATTTATATATATCCCAAAAGAGAACAGATTTTTTTTCTCTCAAAGTATTGGAAAGAAGATTGGAAGTGAAAATAATATAGAACAAGGAAAAGTCAATATACCCCCATATGTATTTCTTTTCTTTGTTTTTTTTTTTTTTGGATCACACTCAGCAATGCTCAAGGGTTACTCCTGGCTCTGCACTCAGGAATCACTCCCGACGGTGCTTGGGGGACCATATAGGATGCCGGGATCGAACCTGGGTCCTCTGCGTGTAAGGCAAACGCCTCCCTACCCACTGGGCTATGGCTCCAGCACCCTGTATTTCTTAATGATTTTGCATGAGATTCACTTCTTAATATTTTTGCAATGTTCTAATCAAAGTAAGTAAAAAGAAAGTGTAACAAGAGTTCTAAACTTTTAGTTAGTAAAAGCATTGAGAAATCTATTTACATTGCTTTTCACATGCAACTAATCAGGTTCGATTCCTAGCTTCCAAATAAGTCAGGAATAATCCTGAACACAGGAGTAAGCCTTGAGCACAACTAGCTGTGGCCCCAAAACGACACCAAAATAAACAAACAAAAACCACACACAGATACACACACAAAGTATTTCCTGAAACTTTATCAGTAACAATAGGCCAGAATAGAAATAAAGCAGACAGGAAGGAAATAAGGAATCTGCATTATATTCTTATTTGGAATACTAGTGAATCATTTAAAAAAACTTTTTTAATAAAATAAAAAAAAAATCATGCTCAGAAAAAATTCTTAAAGTAAAAAATCAAAACTTGATCTGTACAGTATATTCTCAGTTTTACTAATACATATAAAAAGTACCAAACAGAAATATGCTTATCTATTAATAATTGTTCATCTCTGAGTAGTCAGAGTAGTTGTATTTCTTAGTAATTTTTCAAAAATTTATAACGGAAACCTATTCATTTACAATTAACAACCAGATGCCATTGGGCTACATTGTCACGTGTTAAGGTCAAATGGAAATGCTACTGGCGCCGCTCCAAAGAAATCGATGAACAACAGGATGTCTAGTGATCTAGTGATCTAGTGATTCATTTACAATTAGATAAAAGGTTTTTTTTTAAGAATTATCAATTACCTAGGTACAAAAGGAACAAATCAATACCTCATTGCCTTGCTAAAAATGCTATGTATTGGTCAGGAAACACTGTCTTTTATGATGTTCTATTTGGAAATAAATAAAAGACTTTACCTTTTTGTTTTTAACAACTGGATCAATGCAACTCTGGGTGTTTTTCTTTTTTAAAATTACAGAAAGTTAGCAGGATTGGATTTGATCTCATACTTCTTGAAATGCCAGCAATAATACTTTCCATTTGTATAGTAATTTTCATGTTAGAAATTATTATCAGATCTATCTTTCAAGATAGTCTTTATAGAGAACTCAGAGGGTGTCTACCAGGGTGGCACTATCTCAGAAAGAGCCCAGATTGGGTGACCCATGTAGGAAACAATGTGTATCCTTTCAACACTGCATACTTGTGGGCAAGCTTTTCCCCAACATCTGGTCTCGTGTCTACTTCTACATCTATATGGAATATCAAAACTTGCACAACCCGGAAGAATATTGCTTATACTGTGAAATTCCTCTTTAAAATTTGTTTTTGCTAACTTTAGAAGTAATTTTTCCTCCATTAAAATGTCAAATATGGAGCTGGTAAGATAATACTGTAGGTAGGGTACTTGCTTTAGCAGCATGCAAGGCAAATTGGATCCTGGTATCCTATATGGTTCCCAGAGTCCCACCAGGAGTTGTCCCTGAGGACAGGACAGGAATAAGTCCTGAGTGCTGCCAATGTGATCCCAAATACAAGTCATTTATTTTTCCAAAAGGTGGATAATTCGGGTTGGAGAGCTCCCAGGCTGTGTTCAGGAGGCCTTTGAACCCCATCAATGACTCTTGGTCAATTGAGCCAGTGACTCAGTTGGTCAGAGGATGTGATGTTGCTTTGTTCCTGCAGTGCTGGGGACACCCAAGTTACTCCCTTGGTGCTTGAGGGACTCTAGTACTGCACACTGAGATGCTTGAGGACCTTACAACACCAGGAAACGAAGTCTGGGTGGAGTACATGCTGAACTGCATTATCTCCTGTCCGTCCTAAAGATATTTTTTTTTTTTTGTCTCTTTGGGTCACACCAGCAATATTCAAGGATTACCCTTGGCTCTGCACTTAAGAATTACTCAAGATATATTTTTCCATTATATGCATGTGTGTGTTGTATTTTTTCTTTCTATATGCAGTATATTAAACCCTGGATCTATAGAACAGCAGGTTTTGTACTGGAGTTCGTCTTCACATTAAAGATGCTTTCAGAAACTCAATTTTCCTTGTTTCTAGTAATGTTTTTGATCTTCTCATTTCTAATCCAGATGATTAAGCTGTTTATTTGCACCAATTGATATGATCTTGACCTAGTCAGCGTGTGAAGTGGCATCTTGTATGCTTGATAGCTGCTACCTGGTGACTCCATTCATGAGAGTTGTAGAGTAACACTTTATTTAGCAACATTTTCTTTTCCCCATCGCTGGGGCTTCCCTCCCCCTCAAGATTATCACCTAGACTCAGGTCTATAGATACAATGAGGATCAAGGCTTGTGATTCAAAAGGAGCACACAGTTCTCAGCGCAAGCATGGATATCTGGTTGATTGGACCCTGCTACAGAGGTAGAGAGTCTGTGGTATCAGAGATCAGTTAGACCTGGTGGCCACTGGATTTTCTTAAAAATCACTTCTTGGACTGGAGAGAGAACAGGATAAGGTGCTTGCTTTGCATATGACTGACCTCAGTTTCATGGGGTTCCCAAGTGGTCAGTCCTGAGCACAAGGCCAGGAATAGCCCTTAAGCACTATTCAGTGTGACCCCCTTCCTCCCATCCCCCTGAAAAAAAAGTAAAATGAAAAATCTCTTTGAAACAGAGTCTACCAATGGTCAACCGAGGTCAAATCTCTCACTCTCCTTAGAGCAAGCAGAAAAACTGTTGCTAACACTTTTTGCCTTCTGTTATACTTTGTCCTCTTGAAAGACCCATTAAATATAGTAGACTGTTAGGTAATTCTAACCCAAGGAAATTCCTTCATCATAGACCCTACCTTCTGTCTTTCCCACAATGTGACTTCCGTCATCATAGACCCTACCTTCTGTCTTTCCCACAATGTGACAAGGAAATTCCGTCATCATAGACCCTACCTTCTGTCTTTCCCACAATGTGACTTAATTTAGGTTAGTAAAGGTTTTTACAAGTATCATACTCAGCCAGGTGACCTATTTGCAATAATCAAAAATACCACAAAACTCAAAAAGCAAAGGTGACTTCCTTCACTTTATGTTTTTATAATGCCTCTGGGTCATATACTGAGAATCAGTCATTTTACTGAATTTATAGAAAACGGATCAGTAGGTTGAATAAGAATATAATAATAATAAAGTGTATCTGATTATAGTCATAGAAGACAAAGTTTTGTGAAAGTGCAGAAGGAAAATATTAAAAAGAAAAGGTGTTACTAGAATAGAATTAAGAGAGGTGAATTTGCTTTCACTACAGTCATGCAAAGTATTAATGATGGTGGGAGGGATAATGTGGGTTGTCATGGATCATGGTTGGTCAAGCCGAATTGGAAGGAGGAGTACGGAGTTAACAAATACCACTGGCAGGTAATAGACAATTCATTGCCTATCACCATGTAAACAAATTACCACAGATTTAGGGACTTAAGACAAGACATATTTATTGCATAGCATGCTGAGTTTTCTACTCAGGATGTCACAAGATAAAAATCAAGGGGTCAGCAGGGCAGTGTTTTTATCTTGAGCTCAGAGCCAGGACCAAATTCCCAAATTTGTGGCAGAATCCAGCTTCGCGGTGGCAGGACTGTTGGTCATTATGTCCTTGCTGGTAGTCAGCTTGGGGCAGCTTTTGGAACCTTCGAACACCTGAATTCTTCTCCAGCTTCAAAGTCAGCCATGGACAATACTCCCCACACTGAGTTTTCCTCATGCCTCCAAAAACACTTCAGGAAAGCTCATTTCATTTATTCATTTATTTATTCTTAAATTTAATTTTTGTCTAGGTGCCATGATTTATAGAATCATTTATAGTAATGTTTCAGGCATACTATGTTCTTGCTTCCGATTCCACCACCCTGTAATAATGCCTTTGCTCCATTAATGACCCCACGTACCCTCTGTCTCCCCAATCTGAAGCATGGAAAGATACGTTAAAAAGTTAATTTTTGAGGCCAGAGAGATAGTACAATGAGTAGAACATTTGTCTTGCATGTGGTTGACCTGGGTTTGATCCCCAGCATCTCAGATGGTCCCCAGAGCACCTCCAAGAGTAAATCCTGAGTGCAGAGCCAGGACAACTGCTGAGTACCAACAAATATGACACAAAAAATTTAATTATGATGGAACCAGAATGACAACACAACTGGCAGGGCATTTGCCTTGCATGCGGCAGATCCAGGTTGGATCCCTGGCATGCCATATGGTCCCTGAGCACTGCCCAGAGTAATTCCTGAGTGAAGAGCCATAAGTAACCCCTTAGCATTGTTGGTGTGACCCAAAAAAGCAAAAAAATATTATGATAGTTCAGGTCTCATGCTTTTAAATAGTGTTAGCTATAGTGATTTTCAAAATATACAGGTTCCTCACATCTACGTCTTCCTTGACAACAGAAAGTCCCCTCTACTTCCTTGTCCCTGTTACTTCCAGACCTCCTCTCTTGACTCCCCCTCCATTTATCTTATTCCTTGATGTTTTTGTTTCTGTAATATAGATTAAAAAAAATAAAACCAAAAACACTCATTTAAAATAAGTCCTTTCAAAAAAAATAAATAAAATAAGTCCTTTTGGATCAACAAGATAGCACAGGAATCAAGGTGCTTTCCTTGCATATGGCTGACCCAGTTCAATCCCAGGACCTCAAGGCCTCTCCGCCCCAGCAGGCATGATCCCTGAGCTAGAGTTGGGAGCAGATCCTCTGAGCACTGTTTGGTGTGGTCTGATACTTCCCTCCACACCTTAAAGGCAGAGGTCACTTAAGATTCATGCAGTTAGTCCATTTTATCCAGAATAATTTCCCTTTCTGGAGGTCAACTGATTTGGTCACTTCATTATATCTGCACAATTGCTTTGCAACAGCATCTAGATTAAGGCAGTCTAAGTAACTCAAGAGTGACAGGACTTTGGAGTCCTGAGGACCTCTTTGAATGTTGCCTATCCCATAAACCAACCTTAATAGAGCCCAAGAAACTCAGAAGCTATAAGGCAGGAGGTATCATTCACTTGCATTCCCAGTTGGAGCAAAGACTAGCAGGATTCAGAACAAGACTAAGAAGAGGATAGGCAACTGGAAGCAACGCTGGCAGCTATTTCAATGTTCCCATTTCACACTCATTGGTTTGAGAGTCCACCAGCCTTGCTTGCAAAGAAAAGGAAAGGATTGTGGAGAGTGTCACACTCTCAGAAGAGAAGCAAAAACAGAAAATCCAAGACTGTACAACACATGACCAAAGACAGAAAATAATAGGTTTATTTCAATAATATGTAGCAAAGAATTTGAGTCATGTGTGCCACAAAAATATAAGTCAATCAAAATACAGAATTTCAATGGAAAATTAATCTCACATTTTGAATTTATTTTTGAGGAACCTCACTCCGTAATTAAGATTTATTTAAGCATGGAAGATTTAATATGTCCTTCACGTGGGAAAACAATTCTATGATTCAACTCCAATTATGAAATATATGATGTATCTTAAATGGAAGAAAAGAACACCTCCTTAAAACAACTGAACTCCAGAGTGACAGAATCTTCTAGTATCAGTCTTGCAAGGTTCAGTATTTATAGAAAAAATTCACATGCCTTTAATTACAATAAATTCAGTTCCTCAGTAAATCTGTGCCATCTGGAAGGTATTAACATCATTTACAACTTGTTCGCCTTCCTATTTCATAGAAAATTTTTACTTCTTGCCAACTTTCCACTGTACTCAGGGTTTTAAAAAAAGCATTACTTTATGGATTGTCTCAAGATTGGTTTATATAGCAAGTCAAGTCATCAAAATATAACAGGGCAGGGGACTTTTTTTGGACACATTTACTTCCTTCTTATTTACTTTAAATCCTTATGTCTTCTATTTCAAGGGTGTTTCTTTATTTTTTCACTTTTTTATGAGGGCTACATGGTATCTTCTCTCAGTCTACCAAAGGGAATATGATACATACTTTAAGTAGATGAGTCTCTTCAACATGACACAGAAGAGAGAGGGGTTGCAATCAGAACTCTCAGTTCTGGCCCTTAAGAGCTACTTCTGAACTTCTGATCTACCAATAAGAATTTGTATCTTTAACCACCCACAAAGCATCAAGGGGGCAGAGAACCAAGTGAATTGCAACTGCCAGCCCTCAGGAAGTCAAATTAATTCAAATGGAATGACTCACACAAGCACTAACCAGCTAAGGGCCCTGAGCAGATCACTAACTTTGGAAGGCTCAGTTACTTTGGATAGAATGATAATTCATTAGAGGGATCGGAGACAATAACATGGAACAATAAATGTAAAGCCCTTTGAAGGGTTTGGTGAATCCTTTCCAAGACAGATTAGAAATGTAACAAATACAACGAAAACTAAATGGATCACTGCTTTGTTTTCCAAAGAGATTAGGCAGTACAAGCAATTCAAGTGTTTGTTGTGATCTCTCTGGGAAATCTAGCAGCGAAATAACTAACTTTAAGAATCTAATCACAATTTCATATTCAGAAAATATACTATTTAGAATATCAGGAGGCACCAGTAACATCTCCCATACGACCTGTCACAAGCAAGTGTAGCAATCAAGGGCATCTGCTTGCTCAGGGACAGGAAGAGCCTCAAACCATTCTTCAGGTGAGGGAACTGAGGTCCATAATTGTTCCTAGTTTTTGGCATAACAAATAAAATATATACATGATAAACCCTAAATGTCTGTAGGGCAAGCTCGCCAGAAGAGAGGGGAGAGAGAGAGAGAGAGAGAGAGAGAGAGAGAGAGAGAGAGAGAGAGAGAGAGAGAGAGAAGAAAAGGAAAAGGAGAGGGAATTTGAGGCCATTGGTGGTGGGAATAGGGCATGGTGGAGAGACAGGTGCTGGAGCATTGTATGACTGAAACCAAATCATGAACAAAATCTTTATAATTGTATATCTCACAGTGGTATAATAAAAAATACAAAGCAAAAAATCAGTTTATAAATGTTACACTTTGTTACTTTATCACCCTATCCACTAAAATGTTCCCATTGATATCCCCAACTCGTTTAATGGTCTGCAGTTAATCACACACAGAGCTGAATTCACCCATTCCCCTTCACAGGTAGGGGAAATACCGTGTTCAGTGTTCAACTTCCACTCTTGGGAAGGGATTGACTCTGCCTTATAGCATCAAGAAAATCATGGTTCTCAAGTTTTTTGTTGAATTATTTACTAAAAGAGCAAAGCAGTAATTCCATTTTTAGAGGATAGGATCTCATATGCTCATTCAAAGAATTAAAAACAATCTTACAGATTAATGAATATTTATTTAGTGTGGATATAGGTAGTTTACTAATCAGAGATGCAGGAACTAAAGTTGGCAAAAACTTGTTTTTTTTTTTCTTGGAAAGCCATTTTCTTTTAGTTGCAGCAGTTACAAGGAATCCAGCACAGGCAGATAGGGGTGGTTCGTTCTGAAGTCCTTTATGGTACAATGACCACCCAGCATTTCTGGGAAATTGGGAACCAAAAAATGAGATGGAAAGTGGATCCTATGACTCAAACTAGAGATTTCATCCTTTCAATTGCAACAGGAGTGAAAGTAAAGTTGACTAGAATTTTCCGGATGGACAGTAGGAGCTGATTCGATCTGAAAGTGTCTATGTTGGTCAGAAGATCCTTAAATTTTACTGCAAGTAAAAACCACTAAGCTAACCACCAAGAAACATGAGTCTTTTAGACCTAGGCCTAGGTCTTTTAGACCTTATTTATACCACGAGAATAAAATGCACCTGGGAAAAATAGAGCATGTAGTAAAAAGATTTACTTTCTTAATCCCTAATGTTTATTGAAAGCAGAATACAGTTTGCTATAAGTCATCTTCAGTGTCTAATGTGTTGATTTTTATAGTATTTTTTTTCTCATTTCCCCCTTCATTATTTAAAATATTACTATGTCAGAATACAGGTACACAGGGACTAGGTACTTGTGGTCTTTATTAACCAGCACATATATATTCTATAACTCATTGTCAATTTGTAACAGTACTTTATGTCATGAAAAATATATCTCAGGAATAAAGTACTTCATATGTCAACTAGATTTTTATTTTAATTTTACAACATGAAAATCAGTAAAAACAAAAATATCGAGAGGATCATCAATTATTGGTCAAATTTACAGAGTATTTTATTTTCACTGACTTGCATTACAGACTAAGCAATTACTTGGTTTAGTGCAAAGACTCTAATTGTCTCTGTGTCAGGAACAAGCTCATGGAGGGAAGAAAGGATTTTAATGACTAGGTAGCCTCATGATTTATATGAACCTTAAGGAGTAATTTTGTGTTTTGAAGAAAGGAAAACAGTGACCATAAACGTGAGCGGCCAGCCCAAAAGAAGGAATAGCATCTCAAAAGTTTAACCATATGGCCACATAAGGGGGCAGTTTACTGAAATGGTTCTGTCCACAGAACATGGATTTAACTCAACCAGGCGATCATATAACCCCTATTCTACCATCTAAAGTACTCCCCAGCACCAAGATCTCTTTATAGGAAGTTTAACAGAAAGAGGGAATATGGACAAGTTAGCTAAAATAAAACTGTGGTATAAAGGGAGTATTTTCAAACACATTCTTCTCCAATGCGCAACATAAGCTAGAGAAAGGGATAAAAATTCCCCCCCTGATAATACTAGAAGCCTCAGCTGTAAAAACAAGGCAGGTAGGCAACTTAGAGAGAAGGTTGTACATTACCTCCCTTATGGTGACTAATTATTCCATAAGGGGAGGCAATTTTTCGCCCACTAAAAACCAGAACACATAAAATGATTCAACATTTCACTACATTTAAACAGCCTAATTTCTCTGAACATTCTTAATGTAGAGGGCTAAAGTTTACTGCAGTTTATGAATAAAAGTTTATTAAGAGAATTATAATGTAAAGTCACAGGGGAGATAGAAACAAGGCAATTTTCAGCAATTTAGTTCTTGAATTATTTGGGGGGCAAATAAATGTTCCCTTACAAATGTACCATAAAACAGGCCCTTTGAGAATTCTTTCAGGGAAAACTTATTTTAAACATTGCAGGTTCCTGAAATTGTCGTATTACTCTTAAAAAATACCTCATATTTCAGATATTTCATTAATTCTAATTGCCTTTCCCTCCAGTAGGGGCACATTACCTAGATAGTATTATTATAGTTTTCATCACTTTCCAATTTTGTAGTTTTTTTTAAAGTAGGAAACAGAAATAGTAGGGAACTTGCCCCAAATGCCCTAAAATGAGATCCCAAGAATACTAGTCTTGTGAAATGTTTATAGGGGGAGAAATATCTTTTCCCAAACCATTTGGGAATGCTGCGTATAATTGTTTTGTAAATATTCACAATTTATGTCAGTTTATAAAGGTTTTCAAAAAATCCCACAGGAATGAAACCTTAATTTAACTTGATTTAACCCAATAGACACCAATTGCATTGATCATCAGAGCCTTTTATTACATAAAACATGCTGAGTTTGTATTTATAAGGAAGCATTGTCTATATGCTATTTGAAAAGCATGTTACTCTTCACTAGGCACAGCCTAAAAAGTGACTAAAATTTAGAATAAATGGTGACATAGATTGAGAAGACATAAGTTTGGCAGCCTATGCTACCAAATCTTTCCATTCTGCCTTTACTGTTTGTTTTCCTGCCTTCACTGTTAAAAGTGAATTTGAATCGCTGCTTTAGAAAATTGTTTAGACCACTATTTCCGACTAAACACAGAAGAGGCAGATACTAAAGACTGTCTATGCTTGGTAAAAGGTGTCCACCATCATGGCTTGAGCACCACCAGGTGTAACTCCTAAGTGCAGAACCAGGAGTAACCCTGAGAAGTGCTAGGTGTGGCCCCAAAACAGCAACAACAAGAAATCTTTGCTTGTTTTAGACCTCCCAAGTAGTTCTCAGGAGGCCTGGGAGTCTGACTGGTAATTCATGGCTATCAGGACTGAGGGTTAAATGAGAGGGATTGAGGACATGGTGGTTCTGATCCTCATTTGAGAGTAGTCCCAAGATGCTGCACAGAGTTTTCTGCAAGCAAAAGGCACTGATGCCAGCAGGGAGCTCAGCCCACTGTCAGTGTCCTGGTGATTTCCCCCATTCTTCCTGGAGCTTGCTTTGAGTCTATCCATGTCAAGAAATACTTCTTCAGTATTCAACGTAGCTTCCACTCATTGACCCTAAGATCCACATTGAACTCCTCTTCCACAAGAGTATCCTTCAGTTATCTGAGGATACCCATCTAAAGTCTATTTTGGTACTGAAAAAGAGAGAAGCATTTATAAGACTTACTCTTTAAAAAACAAGGCAAGCAGATTAAATAGAAACAAAGCTTAGAGATTGTGGATATGTGATTATTTTTGCAGACAGGTATAGTGAACACTGTAAACAATGTTCCTGTAATTCAATGGCCCTGTTTCCATGCTTTGGGAATCTGGAATAATGTCTGTGACTTGGAAGGTCAGAGTGAATGTGTCTTCCTTCTTCCATCCCTCATCCTGCAATATCTTATTTCTTATTTGGAGTGTGTGTATGTGTGTGTGTTTGATTTTTTGGATACACTTGGTGATGTACATGCTGAACTCTTGGGTCCATGCTCAGTGATCATTCCTGGCAGTGCTTGGGACCGTATGTGTAGCTGGGAATTGAACCAGGGTCAGTTACATGCAAGGCAAATGCCTTAACCCTTGGACTATCTCTCAGGCCTTCTCTTCTCTTCTCTTCTTACTGATCTGATGCAATTGAGTAGAATTTTGTCATGTAAATATAAAGTTTGCTGTGAGGAGGAGGGATTCGGGAACTCGACTCATCAGAAAGTAGTGAGGGTCTCTCATATCTGGTGCCAAAAGGACACAGAAATGTGTGGGTGATAGTTTAATCTAAGTATTCCCCACATCAACTTTGAGGGTTGATGTTCTGATGCTAAGGAAAGAAATAAACTTATTTTGCTTTTTCTTTGACAAACTAGGCATACCATTAAAATTTCCAAATTGTAGACAGAAAATTCCTATTTTAGTAATTGTTAAATTTTTGTTGCATTCTCTTTTACTCACACTACTAAATAATGTTATAACAACCAAAAGGGCCTTTAACTTTTTTCATGTGTGTAATATAGTAATATTATTGCCATGCTATAAAAATGTCATTGATTCAAGAAAGTTTTCTTAATGACTCAGATTATAATAATTCTTCCCAGACAGATTCAAAATACCTATTTTCACTAATTAGACACACATACAGCATTCATAATTCTTTAACCTTAAAATAGCTTTTTGTAAGTTGAGAAGTGAAATGGCCTTTATATCAATTACTACTGAATTCTTCCGTAATTATTCACTGATGAACATATACTCAGAAACACAGGTTAACAGTTCAAATACTAACGAAGCAGAAGTAATGTTGGATTCAGTAGCCATTTAAAATAATAAGTTCAACTTGATGTTTTTCTAATTTTTCTTCTTTAAAACTCAATGTCTTAAAAAAGGGTTTTCCCTTTAATGTGTGACAGACATGTTAAACAGAGGCTGTGTAAATGTTTGCGCAGTAATCATATTGATCTCTTCCATGTAAATTTTTTGTACAAATGGTAAAAGACTATTAGAAAAAAAGCTTTGACCTTTACTCTCATTATGCATTGCAATCAAAGAGGAGAGTATTATTAGCTGGCGTGATAAGTATAAAATGTGGGGCACTGGGGTAAGTTTGTCATGCCTTTTCTTTATGTGGCACTACGTTTCTGAAATGTTAAGAGAGCTTTCATGTTTGTCATTATAGGCCTGAGAGAATTGTGTTCCATGACATGGGCGTAGGTCTTAACTGCAGCTGTGTCTACATCACTACCAGGGCAGCTAATGAAGTCTTTAAAGTGTTGGATTCACAGGTGATTCTTTATTGAATTGACTGGAGAATAAATGGAATTAACTCTTGCACTCACCTACTCAGGGTCTCACTGAAATGCCTGAAATGGAATCCAAGCTCTAAGGGGTGTTATAAACAGTCAATCCCTCATTCTTTGGTATGGTCCCTCACTCCAAGAGGCTGGGAAATGAGATAGCACTACAGTAAAAGAGGGTCAAAGAAATTGAAATGGTGCCCACTGAGGATCTTTTAAAATTCTCCATGAATGCTAGCAATGTACCCCTGAGTGTGCTCTGCAAACTCACAGCACCAAAGCTTTCTCCTGATTAGAGGACAAGCCCAGGCTATTCTGGAGCTGCCAACAAGATGATGCATTTCCTTCTGCTCAAATCCAGACTTTTTAAAAACAGTGTTGAAATCTGGTTAAATGAATGTTAACCATGGCCTTCAAGAGAAAAGAAAAAACAGAATCCTGAGAGATAAATGGTAGGGTACAAAGGAAATGATAAAGGGTGATTTGAAGGTCAAATATATGCCCAAATAGGAGCTACAAAGTATAATTTACAGACACAAATGGAAGGGACCAAATTCTCACTAGTCCTGCGGGTTCTGCTCCAGATCTTTGCCCTATTCCCTCTCCAGGGAGGCATTAACTAAGGTCAGGGACAGCTTCCCCTATGTACCTCGGCTATAGGTACCTGCAAGGAATTGTTCTGGCATTTCGATCACAGAGTTTCTATTTCCTTATTTATACCCCAAAAGTTTTCTTTCAAAACCCAACTCAAGGTCCATGGGAAGGTTTTCTTATACACAATCACACATATATATGTTTTCTCTTCTTGAATTTAAGGTACCCTTAATTAGCCAGAACAGGACATATCACTATGCTTACCCCATATTGCACTGGAAATATTTCTGAGAGATTACCTAAATATTTTCCAGATAAGATTAGAACTTCATTTTAGGTTGACAGAGTGGTTTTTACTTTTTCTTGGGTACTTTTGAAATCAGAATCAAAACTGTTTTTCTGGAAATAAGCTCATATCTACTGAGGAGAATAAATAAGCAAATAAAAAAAATCAGAGCAAACATCACAGAACTCAGGCAGAGGAATTATTTTATACTCATATGTTCTAACACCTCAATGGAAACTTTTAAATTACTCGAGTAAATGGTTCTGGAAGAAAACATCTTTCACTCTTGGAGATTTTTTTTTCTGCATATCACACAAATCACTTTTGGGAAAACTCTGGAGGCACTGGGCGTTCTGCCTTTGTTCCAATTACATTAAAGCTTATTAAAATAGCCATCATGACAACAACATCTCTTCAGAAGAGCTCACCAAATACTTAGGGGCATAGTCTCATCGAGACGTTCTGGGATTTGGTTCCCCTAACTCCTATTAGCGATAATAAGTATTACGTCTATAAATCCCTCGACGCTTCTGTCAATCCTATCAGTTTCAGTTTCCACAGGTGGAATGATAGATCTAATGAGGTCCATGTCTTTTAGCTTTTTATTTATAAACTTCAAATGTTTGGATCTCAACTTTTCTGATAGTTACTAAAGATCAGGGTGGCATCGATGCTTTTCAAATGGCATACTAAAGAGCTATTATTCATATTTTATTTTTAAGTGAATTTGTTGCTCATAAAGTTTCAGTGCAAGCAGCATTAATGTGTGATACATACAAATGGTAAGTTTTGCTTAACGAAGCTGTTAATTATTTTCTGTCCCTTTATGTCCCTTTTCTGCATTATCACTCTCTTCTACTTCCTTCAATTAAGGGGCAGGTTTCAAAAGGGTGCTTAGATTTGTCTTTATCATTAATCTCCCGAGTACATTATATACAATTCATTCTCTTTTAGTGCAGGAAAATAAAAATTCACTGGCATTTTGTACTTGAGGTCAGTATCTGAGGATGCCAGCATTTTAAACTGTTTATTTCATCATTTGAATTTCAAATTCTTATCCCCAAATGCTTTTCACCCAGTTTTAAATGCAGAGCCTAAGGAACCAAGCATGCCTGCCTCTAATAATCTTTGTCTTTTTATATAGTTTAGAGATGTAAATTACAGGTTTTGTTTTTTTCAAGTTGTCTCATTAGTACCAAACTTGTATTAACATGAAATCAAAAGTCCAGCAGGCACTTTGTGAAGATGTGTTCAGTACCTAGATGGGACAGGCTTATATGGACATAGATTTGCATATACATGCATGCAAATACACAAGCTTATCTGTCTCAGGGAGATTAATTTATAAAGGTTTCAAATTTGTGCCCGTTTACACAAAACATTGCCATTTGGGGTTGATTTTTGCATTCCAATGGTTTTCTTATTCATAAGATCCACCAAGGCTAGACCAGGAGAGGACTGATTCCAGTTAATCCTAAACACAAGACTGGCAAATGATTAACTCCAGTTGTCAGATGATTTGCCCTAGTCATTGGGTCACAACCCTGCTTGTCACTAGCTTACACCTATGCTTGTTCAGGAAAGATAGGAGGACGTCACATGCCGTTTTCAAGCTAAACTCAGTGCAGTTGCAACAGACCATATATTATGTGCACTGCACCTGGAAGAGTAAGATTTTTAGATCTTTGTTAAATTAGCTTCGTATCAGTCAATACTTATTTAAAAACATGTCATATGTCTCTGTGTCTTGTGCATGCTTCAATTACCTCTGATTATTACATCAAGATTTACAAATGAGATACCAGAGTCATTCCTATTTACTGCAAAATGCTGTTGAAACCAACTGAAATGCAATTTCAAAACAGATTGCAGTGCCCCATTCAAAACAGAAAGGGGACAGAGGAAGCTGGGACTAGAAGTGTGCCAGGCCATTGTTAAATGCAAGACAGCATCTCACCTAATAATTTAAACATGGGTCTTGCATACTGGTGTTTTTAATGCTTTCTTGATCTCTTCTGGCACTGAGGTTCTTTACCACTGTAGGATGTAGTGCATAGAGTTATGGATTAAATACCAATCCCTCTTCTGCCAATAGCATTTGTAGAAAGGGACAAATGTCCCTTATAAATAGTCACTCTGTGGGTGTCCACAGAAAGCAATCATTATTTAGAGCTTTTAAAAGCTGCCCTCACATTTTAGATACAAACCAATCCATAAACTGCCACATTCACAATTTCAGCTATTATCTAGGTAATAAGACTACGGCACTTTAGAAGGCCAATTTGCCTTTTTGTTGACACAAATTAAGATCCAAAGCTTAACTAAAGCAAACTTGTTTTAAAAATTAATTCAACTAATACAATCCCCCTGATAGGTAGCCCATGGTTTTGCGTTTACTTTGTGATTCATTTTATTTGGATTAATATAGGGGTCTAAGAATTTTATGCTTGAGGCAGCTCTGACTCTGAAAAAATAGAAACATACACTCATTTCTCCCTTTGTTTGTTGCTTCAGGGCAAGAAAAAAAGAAAGTCACTGTAATTTGGAATCAGGACTTTTCCAGACAACTGTAAATATTAGTCACAGACTCTTACTAAACAGAACTGTGTTGTGATTCAGTGTTACTACAGGGCACTAACTAATTAGTGGAAAAAGTGGAGACAAATATATAAATTTCTGAAGAGATAATGTTGATATGAATTCTAGAAGAAGTTCAAAGAGCTTACAAACTCATTTATAGTATGAATTTAAAATATGGGTTCCAGGGGCCAGAGCGATAGTCCATCGGGTAGGGCATTTTTCTTGCACACAGCCGGCCCATGCCGCCAGCCAGGAGTAATTCCTGAGTGCAGAGCCAGTTGAAACCCCTGAGCATTGCCGAGTGTGACCCAAAAAAGCAAAAAAGAAAATATATATATATATATATGAGTTCCAAAGTGTTTCCTAAAAGTAAAGTAGAGAATCAATTTAGAGGGTGACATAATTTTGAAGAATATTTATCACATATATGGTTATATTTTAGAGCTGAAGTAAGCTTGATAATGGTCTCACTTACTCTTTTAATTGTTTATTTATTTGTTTACTATTTGTTTATTTATTTGCTTTTTGGGTCAAACCCAGCAATCCTCAGGGGTTACTCCTGGCTCTGCACTCAGGAATTACTCCTGGCGGTGCTCAGGGGACCATATGGGATGCCAGGGATTGAACCCAGGTGGACCGCGTGCAAGGCAAATGCCCTACCCGCTGTGCTATCCACTCCAGCCCCGATCTTTTATTGTTAAATACAGACACAGACTCAAAGAAATGGAGTTGTCTAAAATCAAGTTGCCTAAGTTAGTTTCAGCATCAAAGACATAGTCTTCTGACACCTTACTCAGTACTTTCCACAGACATTCCAAATGTGTTTTCCACATTGTATAACTAAAAACGTACATCTCTACAAACTCAATTTTTTCCTACTTTTTTTTCCTGGAAAGAAAAACCCAGAATTCTATATTGTCAAACTGTTGATTGTTGATTCTTTTGTTTCTCATACTTTTTTTTGTACTATGCAAAGCTACTTAAACTTGTTTTTACTAAAAGGTACATATTCTTAAAGTTCTGATTGACGGACTTAGTTAATGTTTAATTACACAAATAAGGTAGGAAGAAAAGTAAGTTTTCTATGTACATCATGGTGCTGATTTTGAAACTGACCCTCAAAGACCAGAGGAAACATGGTTTGCAGAGAAATTTCTCTGCAGAGAAATGCAGAGAGCATTTTTTGGAGGGAATCCTAATAGCAAAAGGTTTGAAGGGGGCCTCATATTCATTTATGCAATGTAGTCTAGATCCTCTTTCACAAAGATGGCAGACTTATATTTTTCTTATTTTTTTAAATCCAACAAAGAAATCCCATGCTTTCCCCACCAACTAATTTTCATGTTCCTTACCCTTTACTTAGAAGAAAATTAGGAAGACATTTGCAACCCAGCTTGTTTCAGTTCTGGACAATTTCTTCTTCTTTTTAAAATCAATTAATTTAAATATGTACATGTACATTGTAAAATCATTAATATTTTTCTAGACTAGAGTTTCTGTTTCTTTTCAGATGTGCTAAGAAATGCTTACATCATGTTAACTATAACACAGTAAGCTGGACAGGGACGTTTTCTAGGCTTTTCCTTCCTATGAATACCCTGGAGTGATTCTGGCACAATGAACTTTAATTCTGGCATCTTTTTGTCAATGAGCTTGGCATCAGTGCAGAGGAAGAGAGAAGTAGCATACTTCCTCGAGATTTTACAACCTTGTTTGAACTATTATGTGTTTATATGGTGAGGGTGTATTTAGTTACTTATCATTCATTTTGTCATGCCAAAAATGTGGGACATTATCATGACCCAGAATTATGGAGGAAAATATGGAGACTATCTTCAGTGACCCCTCAAAACAGAGCCTCCAATAAGTCATGTAGACTCTTACAGGTTACAGGACCAGCAATCTGAGCAGTCAGTACCAGGGTCTGGATTCCTTCTTCCAATCCACATCTCCTGTTGGTATACACTTACTCAGTATCCAGCAAAAAGGAAAACAGAAAATCTGTTCATTGTCTTTGAAGACAGGATGGGCACTTTCTTCTAAAAGCACATGGACCTCAACATTCACACACACAAATATCCCTCATTGTCGACTGGTATGCTAGAGATAGAGCATTATCACCAGAGATGTTACTTTGGGCATGCCCATTGAAAAAAATTAAATTTACTTATTCATTTCCCAAATATATTCTTTTCCCCTCCCAGTAGTAGTAAAGAAAATGGTCTTTCTTCAAACAATCAAAGCAGTCATAATTGTCAATTCAATATTTATACTTTATTTCATGTTACCAAAGATCAATGCCACATATGAGCAAATACAATTTAAGTAGCACTTCTATATAGATGATCAGAGTGTGGTTTGCAAGAAGTTAAAATATTGTATTTATTTCAGTATAAGATGTTGATAACTTACTGAATGCTTGTTCTGTATACCTGCAGTTTTACATTTTGGTGAGAATACTATGTCTCTCAAATCCTTTAGTAGACGAGATGACTATATATCTCAAATCCTTCTGTGAATGTTAAATTTGGTGGACTAGACTTTAGGATGAGAATATAATGGAAGTCTAATATATTGACATCCTAATGATCTGTATTATTTCTTATTCTGGTCTTTAGTCTTTTTTAATAGAAAAAATGCTTTTAGCAATACCTATTTATAGTTAACTGTTGATAAATTCTGGGGCTAGGAAAGTATGTGAAAGTTAATGAGGAAGAAAATAAGTCACATGCTATTCTTGAGAAATCTTGAAGAGTTTGCCCTCTATAGGAAACCTGAAAGAGAAAACCAATCTCTGGTTTGCATTGAGCAGTTACAATCGTATTCAACACTGAGGAAGTTCTATTTCCTCAGTGTCTCAGCTGTCAATCTACTCAGCTGCTAGTGTTGATCACCCCATTGAACCAGGCAGTTTTGAGGAGATCAGATTTGTCCAAGAAACTGTAAAGACTGAGTTCCCCGTCAGACCTCATTGCCTAATGTTTGGATGATTCAGAGCAAGTCACTTAAACAGGCTGAATCTTTGTTTCCTCATCTGTCCTGGGAGATCTCTAAGGTTAGATCTCATTAACAACACACCAGGACTCAAAACAGTCATATTGTACTTAGATCTCTTTTGCATCTTTCATTGGATCCCCAAAGCCTCTGATATCCCATGATTCATTTTCTAATGCATAAGAGATGGGAAGTGAGTCTCAACTTACTTATTCTTCAATAGTTATAAAAGACTAAACTTTGTAGCTTTCTATTTTGGGGGGGTGGTGTTGGGAGGAGGCACTCATTCTACTCAGGACTCACTCCTGGCTCTATGCTAAGGAATCACTCCTGGAGGGCTTGGAGGGCCATATATGGTGCCAGAGATCAAACTCAGGTTAGCTGGGGAAAAGGCAAGAGGCTTACCCACCCTACTATCACTCCAGCCCCTGCTGCTTTCATATTAATGCTCGCCTTTTAAAGCAACAATGCAAATCCATTCCATATCACCTAGATAACTAAGACATGAGAACGACTGCCAAATCATCTTGTCACACATGTATTTCTGTATACAGCTAAATGAGTGACAAAAGGAGGTTACATGAAAACATTGTTCTCTGTGTGAACA
The DNA here is from genome assembly GCA_021461705.1 of Cryptotis parvus. Lineage (NCBI taxonomy): Eukaryota > Metazoa > Chordata > Mammalia > Eulipotyphla > Soricidae > Cryptotis > Cryptotis parvus. The sequence continues at coordinate 63,569 of JAJIBD010003392.1, read as the reverse complement.
AAAGTTTCCCAGTCACTCAAAGACACACAAGAGATTGGGGATGAGAAAGAACATAAAATATAACTCAGGGGCCGGAGGGATAGCCCAGCCGGCAGGGCATTTGCCTTGCACGGCCAGCCCATGCCAGCACGGGTTCGATCCCGGCATCCCATATGGTCCCCCAAGCACCGTCGGGAGTGATTCCTGAGTGCAGAGCCAGGAGAAACCCTTGAGCATTGCCGGGTGTGACCCAAAAAGCAAAAAAAAAAAAACAAAACTGTAACTCAAAGGATCACAGACTTTAACAGTGACACCAATTCTAGGCAGTGAGAAACTAATTAGTGTTAACTCATAGTAACTCTAGACATATAAGCAAAGTGTAGGGCTCGAGAGATATTTTATTTTTTTTTAATTTTTATGTTTACAATTACAAAGATATACAATTAAAAGGTCATATTTGGGTTTTGGTCATACAGTGTTCCAGCACCCATCCCGCCACCAGTGCCCATCTCCCACTACCAACGTCCCCGGTTCCCTCCCCCCTTCCCCAGCCCTGCTCCATGGCAGGTTCTTTATTTCTTTCCTTTCTCTTTTCCTTCCCCTCCAGACTATGGATTACAGAACATACATTAAAGGGTTGTCATGTGTATCTTTTGCCTCTATTTAATGCTCAGTTCTAGGTTGGCATTAGTACCCTCGGCAATTGTTAGCACCCTGTTCCATTTTCTGTCTTACCTAGCCTCTGACTCCCACACGTTTGTGATAATTTCCACCTTTGACAAGACCTCCTGATATATGTTTCACTTGACCTTGGATATTGGTATCTTAATATGTACATATATATTTATGTTATGCAGATAAATGCAGTCATTCTGTGTCTGTCTTGAGAGATGTTTTAAAGGACCGATGCAAATGCTTTGAATGCAGGAGGCCTGGGTTTTATCCATGGTTCAGTAAGGACCCCATAGCACTCCTGAGCATAGAGCTGGCAGTGGCCCTTCCATGGATGATTGTGACCGCCAATCAATAAATAGTACAAATTTTTTTCTTAAAATATTTTTTAGCATTGTGTTTTGTGATATATCATTCATTAACTGGTCTATTAGTGACTAAAACAAATTGAACAAGAAAATTTTAAAAATTCAGCAAAGACTATGATAATGACTAAATGCTTATCATGCTAAAACTCATGGAATTAAGTTATTACAGTCAAGCATATAATTGCAAGCACACCTCTATCTCATGTGGCCCAATAACAGATTTTGTTTCTATCAAATGTCATCATTCATCACATCAAACTGATGTTGTTATCTGAGTGTTTTGGTTTTGTAACTACTTTGGGATTAATGTGTAAACATGCATTGCTTTATTTATTTTATGAGAATTCTAAGCATAAAGCATGAATAAATATGTGTGTATATATGTGCAGAATGCATGTGCATTTTATACTTATACATGTGCTTACATAAGATTATAATAAAAATCGTTTTCAACACTAAAAATCCATGAATATGTTTTTCCTTAAGAGGTGGTCAGTAAATTCTTTAAAACAAAAAAAAATCTGGGCTGGAGCGATAGCCCAGTAAGTAGGGCATTTGCCTTGCACGCGCCCGGCCTGCGCCAGCCCGGGTTCAATCCCTGGCATCCCATATGGTCCCCTGAGCACTGCCAGGAGTAATTCCTGAGTGCAGAGCCAGGAGTAACACCTGAGTGTCGCCGGGTGTGACCCAAAAAAGCAAAAAAAAAAAAAATCTTTTGTGAAGAATAAGATACTACAAAGTATCCTAGAAAGCTTTGTTTGAAGACAGGCTGATTCCTTGTCCACCGATCAAAGTTAAGTTTAATTGTTCTAGAATGCTCTTTTCCACTTAATTACTTTTTTGGGGATTTATGAATAATTCTCTTTATTTTCCTCTGCTCCCCACACCCATTGATCTTTTTACATAGAAATCTCTGTCTCTTTGTCTCTCTCTATTTTTGTCTCTCTCTCTCTCTGTCTCTCTCTCTCTCTCTCTCTCTCTCTCTCTCTCTCTCTCTCTCTCTCTCTCTCTCTCTCTCTCTCTCTGAGCCTTTGGCTCACACTCAGATATGCACAGGACTAACATTGGTCAAACTCAGGTCTGCAGCATACAAGACAATCACTGACTGGTGATTGTACTCAGGCTCTAGGAGTTTCATTTCTTTCTTTTTTTTTTTCTTTTTGGGTCACACCTGGCAATGCTCAGGGTTACTCCTGGCTCTGCACTCAGGAATTACTCCTGGTGGTGCTTGGGGACCATATGGGACGCCGAGGATCGAACCTGCGCCGGCACAGGCCGGCCACGTGCAAGGCAAACGCCCTACCCGCTGGGCTATCGCTCCGCCCTCATTTCTAACAATAACTTCCAGAAGTGATACAAGGTTTTTATTCTTACTTTTGCAGACTCTGAATTCAGTAATTCAAGACTGCACACCAAAGTTAATTCAGACAAGTCAAGGAATTCTCTGGAAGGTGCTGGCCACCAAAGTCCAAATAGGCTTAACATTCTAGCCCTAATAATCAATCTAAGCAGAAACACTTCCTTTCAGTGTGACTTCAAATACTTTGTTTTAAATTGTTTATAAATCACAAATTGGAAGTCCATACAACCTATAACACAGACCAAACCAAATATTACACTGCTGTCTGCAGAGATGTTATAAAATTCACAGCAAATTTACTTACAGGCACTGGTGATAATAACCAAACATAAGAAGCAGCACACTTGTCTTTGGCCTTTCGTCAGGAACTCCCTGGCCATGGGGGTAGTCAGAATCATCTCGGAGCACAGCACATACCACACTTGAGATTAACTCATAGCATTGCACATTCGGACTTGAACTCAGGGTCTTCTGCTTGCTCATCAAGTGTTTTGGGTCACAGGGACCCACCATCTAGCTCCCAGGAAGTAGGACATCTTTTCAAGCTTCCACTATTTCATTTGTAACCTACTTCTTAGCAGTTTTCTCCAAGAATGCTAGAGGGAAGCCATTTGTCATGAACTTTTGTGACTTTTATGGAGTGGGAGGTTATTCCCTCTACCCATCTCCAAAAGAACTCTGGTATATCCATAAGATTATAATAAATAATTGCTCCAAGACTTTTCTACTATAGGCACTATTTTATTTTTAAAGTAGAGGAAGCTTCTTTCCCCTCACCCCGCTTAATATCATTTAGTTAAACAAGTGCTAGTGTTATATATTACAGATATATCTCCTTATTAAGCTGCTCATTCCCCAAACATAAGGGACTTTCTATGTACTTTTGTACAGGTTGTTATTTGCAAGGAAAAAGCTTCTTGGTCTCTGACTAAACTTCTCTCATCCTTTGAGATATATTTTCAAATTCCTCAAGCCAAGCAGGCAGCTTCTCCTCCTTATGGTACCCTGGTCTTGTAATTTATCTGTTTACATGCTTGTCTAACACAGGAGATTAAAATCCTTTAGAATAGGTTACATAGCTTATACATGTTTCTATTTTCTCTATGATGCTGAATATGTGTCCTTTAAGGCAAGCATCCAATAAATGTGGAATGAATAAATATAAGGATAAAGAGAAAACAATCACATAGATAAAAATAGGAAAACTCTAAGCTTTTTGCAGGGAGAGAGAGGAGGTAAGAGTTTATAGGAATATGAACTAGAAGGGTCTACCCACTTGAATTTTAAATAGTAATAATATACTTATGTACTGGATTTTTAAAAAAAATAAAGAACAGAAATTTTCTGAAATTCAGAAGAATATCTTTTTTATTTACTCTTTGGTTTTGGGACCACTCCTATTGGTATCCTGGCTCATGGATCACTTTCAGTGGGCTCAGGGGAGCATATTCGGTACCAGGGATTGATCCCTGCCCAGCCATATGCAAGGCGAGCGGCCTACCTACTGTGCTATCTCTCCATCCCTGAGGATTCTTTTTAAAAGTTCTTATCATTTCTACTTAGTTCTAAGATAAAAGTTATCTGTCTTTCATATCTAAATGATTAACTAGATTCTGCCAACAGAATGGGACAGAGCCCCTGGTCCTAGAAAGTCAGACTCTTAAACACTGCTCTAAAAAGAAAAGAAAAATCCTAGGAATTACTCCGTAAGAAAAAAGTTCCTAGGAAAAAATTCCTAGGAAAGCAAGTACCACATTTTCCTGTTGATAACATATTTCTCAACTTCAGTTCACAGTCAACATACAGTTATCTTGTTAGTCTTGCTCATTTTGGCAGGCATTCAAAAAAACATATTTTCATGCAGACATGTGGGGTTCTCAAATCTTGGGGTCTCCTGGAAATATTTTTTCAGTTGGTGAACAGAAACTTACCAGAGAGCTGGAACGCAGGTCCCGAGAAGGGCCAGGGAAAGTCACATTCAACATATTTTCACCCTGGTGATCAGTCACTCAGTGGCAAGGAGTCAGCTTGGGGGGTGGGGAGGTGGGGAAGGGGTATAATAGGGGGAGGAAGCTATGCTGGGGCCAAATGATCAGGCAGCAGAGTCTTGTGGCTCCAAGACCTGGTGTCCTGCACTATTCATTTCTACTCTCCAAACAGCCTGTGGCCTCAGAATGTCCATATGAGTTGTAACCTCGCAGTAGAAGGAGTGACTTCATGTCTGAGCCTTGTGCAGTGCTGAATTCTCCAGTTCTCAAGTACAGTTCACTTTTGTCTCAGGAAATAAGCAGCATGGCAGCAGTTGGGCAGATAGGGGGTACTCATCTCTGTTTCTGTCATTGGGTGCAGGATGTCATGGAATTCTGGATTTGTCTGGGCATTACACAGACGTGGGGTTTTGGAGCTGCAGGGAATGGGGACCTGGCTTTGTGCCCTTCTGCATTCTTAAGTAGATTTTTTAAATATTTTACCCAGTGTCTTCTCTTGTAAAATGAGTGTGCTGGTGAGGATTAAAATTTCTATTCACTCACAGCATCAGGGACACAATAGACACATCACTATCACTATGACTATCTTCCCGTTCATCATCTATTTGCTCGAGCGGGCACCAGTAATATCTCCGTATGTCCTGTCTCATGCTAGTAGAGCCCAAGGGCATCTGCTTGCTCCAGGAACACAAAGAGCCTCAAACCATTATATTAGGTCATGGGAATGACCTAATATAATGTTACTGGTATTTGGCATATCAAATACAACAAGGGCGGCTTGCCAGGCTTGCCGTGTGGGTGGCATACTCTTGTAGTCACCTCTAAATACAGCATTTATTGATGAACACGCAGTCGCAAGCAGCCGCAAGCCAGGTTGTGACAGGCTCGTCTGCTGGGTGGAGTTCTGACGAGAGGGAAGTCCGGATGTGGAAAATGGCGGCCCTCATGGAGTGGGGGGGTTGTCTGGCTTGTAGCAAGGCTCTGCTGGGGTGTCGGGCCAGGGCTAGAACCCACCATCCCTCCCAGGCACCTCATGAGTGGCTGGGCACAGGGAGAGTAAGTAGCAGCTCTGCCCCATACCTGGGCCGGATTGAAAAAACTGCTGCATGGTGGGTGTCTATGATCCAGGCTGTGATAGGCTCGGTCTGCTGGGTGGAGTTCTGACGAGAGGGGAAGTCCGGACATGGAAAATGGTGACCCTCTTGGAGTGGGGTGGGGGGGGTTCGTCTGGCTTGTTGCGAGGCTCTGCTGGGTGGCAGGCCAGGGCTAGAACCCACCATCCCTCCCGGCGCCTTGTGAGTGGCTGGGCACAGGGAGAGCAAGTAGCAGCTCTGCTCCATGTCTGTGAGTCTCTCAATAGACACATATAAGTTGTAACTGGTTTATTATGGGTGTACTGTCGGCAGAATGTAAATTCCATGTTCTCCCCCACTCATCAACACAGTTCATTGTACCCTCCTGCTATTGAGACTATGACCCCTGTGATGCTCATGAGCACTGACTTGTGCCAGGAACTTTACTAGGCACTTTTCCTGTCATTGGGGTCTAAAATGCCGATCTCATTTTAGACCCCAATGAGCCCACAATAAACTGATGTCCTTAAGTCTACTGCATAGTGGTAGTCACGAGGCTTACTGAGTTACATTGCTTGATGTCACAGAGTAAATGGCTGACCCAAGGTTCTGGAAACCAGACCCTAATTTTCCAGTGCAAGAGTAGCACCGCCTACCACAGAAGACAGGGGCCATCAATCATCAGTAGCCTTTCTGTGAGCTTTCCCAGGCAAAGGGCCTTCAATCCTGTGGGTGGACTCCAGCATGCCAGTCTTGGATCTGGGACTCAGACGGTCCCTGTCTGTCCTGCTTCTCAGAACCCCTGTGCCTCATGCTTTAAGCACCATTTAAAGCTCTCAGTGCAGCATACTCAAGAAGGACCCAATGCTTGTTTGGTTTGGTCTGAATTGCTATATTCAATGGATTGTGAGGCTTGTGTTTGTCAATCAAGAAACAGTTGTTGCCTTGTGAGTGGCTCGAGAGCTCCAGAGAATCACCTGTCTCCCTGTTTCTTTCCCCTTCTGAACTCTGAGTTACCAAATTCTTATTTTACCAAGGAGGAAGGGAAGGAGAACACCTATATGATTTTGGAGGCTGATAAAGCAACTCGGGTGCTGAACTTTCAGCTGCCTGCTGCTTCTTACCAAACCAAGATTTAAAAAAAGCATTTTTCATTTTTCAAGATACGTGGAACCTAAATTGATAGCCAATAAGTTTCCCACATCGCCTCCTCTCTTTGCCTCACTGTCCTGGGGACATTCTGGGGTCAAGTCTCCCTGGGCTTCCTTCAAACTTGCAGATCAAAAATAGCTTAAATGACCAAATGGGAACCCTGTGTTTTAGATTCGCTAAAGGGTAAAGAAACACCTCTCTCCACATCTTACTCTTTTCTACATGGCCATAATGCATCGGGACATTTTGAGAGGGTCTGCCTGAAAGGACTGTTAGTTCAGAAATGTAAATGTTGAGAACAAAGTGCATCTGAGTCAGCAAGAACAGATTCCCGTGTTCTTTGGGAACACTCAAAGCTCCGCTAGGAATAGTGACAGGAGAGAATTTTCAGAGCTCGCTGGACAGGTGGCTGCCACACAGGCTTGTGAATGGTCTCCATGATCTGCCTCTATGCTGACTATATGCTGTTACATGGGTGACTAACCTTCTCTCCTATCCTGTGATGGGACCAAGTCCAAAGCAGGTGGATATTTCCTAGAAAAGCACATGTTTGTCACTTAAATGGGAATGAGACTACTCCATTTCCCCCTGGGGTTATGCGTGAAGTCAGGGTATGAGACATGTGAGCAGGTCCTCACTGGCGGGATCAAAGCACATGGGTGGAGCCCCATTAGGAGATTTTCCCTTTAGTCTGAAGTGGGCGAAAAGGACTAACATTTGGAGGGTTTTTTTTAAATGCAATAAATAAACTGGACGGCAGCATATAAAAATTGCAAGCCTCTTTAGAATGCCATATGGGAGCAAGCAGTAAACAGTTCATAAATACCACCTGCTGGGTGCAAGTTCAGGAGGCAGTTCTGCACTTGCACATACATTTTCTGCAATGTGGAACTACCTGGTAATGACGCTTTCTGCAAAGGTTGGCTTAGGTCTACATGGATAAAGATTGCTACAATTCACTTCTGTCTGGAAACAGATGATTGTGGCTCACAGTGCAATGAAGACAGAGATGGCGGAAGTGTGGGGTTTCCAACTCTTAAGTGCATGGAGGCTGAGGGTGGAGAGGTAAGCCACGGGAGGAATTAAAAAGTACTGTGTGAGGGGCCAGAGCAATAGCACAGCGCATAGGGCGTTTGCCTTGCATGCGGCCAACATGGGTTCGATCCCTAGCATCTCATATGGTCCCCGAGCACTGCCAGGAGTAATTCCTGAATAAAGAGTCAGGAGTAACACCTGAGCGTCGCCAGGCATGACCCAAAAAGAAAAAAAAAGTATTGTGTGAGCCAAAGATGTAGTACAGAGGTTAGACATCTGCCTTGCATTTGTCTGACCAGGTTGTGAGCGGTGTGAGCCCCATTTTTACCTCCGTATCCCAGGATCCCCACCAGGAGTGATCCTTGTTCTCTGTACTCCTAACTCTGGAGTAAGTCCTGAGTACCGCAGGGCACAACCCAAATACAAGCATACAAGCAAATATGTTCTACAGGTGGATTTCAATAGCACCACATATACAGAAAATATTTTGCAGCAAGAGAAATGATCTCTTTCCTACTGTTGCCTAATTTCTGAATTATTTTTAAGATTCCCAAATACTGCCATCACTCACAAAGAAGGTTTTAAAAAGTGTAATGAATATGCTCACTCCTTACATGCTTCTCTCATTTTCAGTCACGAATTATTATTTCTAAAGTAATTAAATCTACAAAGGATAATAAGGTCTCTCCCTGGTTCTATTTCATTTAGACTATAACAATAAATTTTCATTGAAGTTTGATTGTGTTTCCTCCCTACGGACTTAGCCCAAAAAACTCTGTGTAAGAAAAAAAAACCACCAAAATTATTTTAGGTTTCTCCAAAGCTGAGAGTAACGTGACAAGGGGAACATAACTGAAGAAAAGGTGAGCTAATAGCTTTATTATTACAATCACATACCAAAACCGAGACAGATTTTAATGCCATTATCCCCTACCCACCCAACACAAACCTTTCCAATTATACTTTTAATCAAGAATTCCTTCTTACGTTGCTGCTTCCTGCCCTTCTGGGTTCCTATGATAGGCAGTTTCCATCCTGGTCTCATCCTGTTTGGCCTCTTTGCGTAAAACCTAAGGAGCCTGGCCCACAGCCTACCAGGGCCTTTCAAAGCATCAGAAGTCTGTAAACAGGAAAGATTTCCTCTGAGGCAGGGGGGCCCCTCCGTGATCAAAAAGATGGCTCTGGGATAAGGATTTTTCCCCCACCACTTCTCAGTCATTAGCACTTTCCAGATCAGAAGCGCTCATGGAGGGCACGTTACAGGGGCATCTGGGGCAGAGGTAACTGGCATCTTGCCAGGCATCTGAGGGCCACACAGAAATGGCAGGAAGAATAAGTTGCAGCTGCTTTGTCTGTTAATGAGGAGGTGGGGCCTTGAGAAACATGGAGATTTCCTCTTAGCAAAAGGCCCAGGCTTGGAGCCCCCTCCTGGTTAGCATCCAGGAGGTTGAGATGGTCAGACCTCCATTCAGGGCATAAAAGGGGAAGGGGAAGTGGCGTGGGAGAGCTGCGTGAGATCCTTTGACAATCTTAGGGACCCCCACATTTGGTTCAAATAATGAGGACTTCAAACAAAAAGATTCCCCTCTTCCACCCCTTCTGAGGCTGTTAAGAGGTGAGGCCACTTTCGAATCGTTTTTTTTTTTTTTTTGAAAGGGGAGCTGAGTTGAGAACATTATTTTATGGCTATGTTCTGATTATGTAACTAGAATTAAAGTTCCTACTTGATTGTCACGGCTCTTATTTTCAACCCCCAGAACAACTTTGTTCGAGGCAGCACATCTTTCTTCTATAATTTCATTTTCATCTAAGAAACTCAAGTAAATTCTGTTCTTTAATAATTGTGATATCTTGATTCCTTTCTCACACCCCTCTGTCAACCTTATTATGTAAGAAAAAGCGAGGCACGGAACAATCACCAGAATCTACAATCTTCTTTCTAAATTGGGCAGAAATATCAAAGAGAACCAAAACAAATATTTTTAAAAGGTCTTTCTTCTTTTAGCAAGTTAACCTATGGAAACCATTCTTTTCTTTATTTTTAATCTACAAATAAAGGGGGTGCTTTGAATTCCTATTACACACTTCTCTGTTCCAATCAGCTGATACTTATGGACCACCGTGTTTCTTTGGTTATTACATTATTTGGATAAACTACATCTGAAATAGACGACAGACTTAAATCTCAGGGCATTCAATATAATTCTGGATCTCTCCCTTCCATAGTCCATATGAACAGCCAACAATTTCATGGATTTAACTGTCCCCTGTATTCTTTCCAATGACAGACCAACTTTCATCATTTTAAGGAAATGAGAGAAGTAAAAATTCACCATGGGGAATGGACAACAAATTCAGGATCTCTAGGTCAGAGGTTGGAGGTTAATGAGAAGAAAGTAAAGGGTAAGTGGAGTGGGAACGGCAGGAAAAATATGGAGAGCTGCCCACACAACTAAACTGATTAGCTTGGAAAACGTTTTATTTATGCACGAAAGTAGAATCTATCTATCCCTGCAAACATGAAATACTATTTACAAGACCTGTTCTCTTTCTTTGATTGTAATTTGATTGTTATTCTGTGCTCAAGTCCCAATGCTCTGGCTTATGATATTTACTCAAGGTTTTCTTTAATTATTATTATTGAGGGAGATCAAGTAATGACATGATGATGAGAAACAAGAAATGAACATTTTACCATTTATACGAATTTGACAAACTACTTTTTTCATCAAGATATGGATGAGGAATTCAACGGACTCAGATAGGGATAAAAGAAATATTTATTTCCTTCATGGTATGAAGCTGTTCTGGTGAAGTAACTAAATGTAATTTGGTTAGTACATGAACAAAGGCCAAACAATCGAGAATAATTGAAACACATTACAATAATTAGTTTAGGAGCTGACCCAAGACATGTTTTCATGGAAATACTTTTGGTTTTGGCCCTCATTCCCTCTTCTTTCACTGATTTACTTTTCTTTGTTTCAGTGGAATCAACTCCCAGTAGCATTATGTCATCACTGCCAGAAATTATTTTAGAAATCAAGAGAAAGGGAAGCAAACAACCACCATTCTAAAGAAAACTTGGTAGCATTTATGTTCCTTCTATAGAATTCTCAGTCAGCCATCTCTGTCTTGCTCCCCAGGACCCCTCCTGGCCAGAACGACTTTTTTAAAAAACTAATGATCGCTGTACTAGTTTCTTTGCTATTTAGCACCCAAGGGCACTGGAACTGTAGTGCACGATGATTGTCCCCTAGCAGTGTCCCAATACCATTATCCAATTTAAACTTGGCTTTGAGATAAGCTATGCCTTTCATTACATGCTCTGGGGAATGAAATGAAAATAACTCCATCTAACCCAATGACCATGCGGCTGGTATTCAATCTCCTCATCACCCTTTATTTGTGAACCCAATTCTGTCTGGGTCTGAATCTTTGCAGAAATGATTGGCTCTGTTCACAGATGGCATCTAGCCATTGCTTAGAAACTTCTGGGGAAAGCTCGTCACTTTCTCAGAGAGACCCTCACCAAAGAAGAAATAGAGCAGAAAGCTAAATGATTTGAGCCTAAGCAATGTGCACCCCAAAGTAAAAGCCTATGTACAAATCTAGACACCAAATTGGCTTCCAGTAACTTAAGCAATGATGCCAATTATCAGTAATTGTATGGTGATTTGATACAGAAATATGTGCACAATAATGTGCTATCAGGTTACATAGAACATTTTGTGACAATGGCCCCACCCAAAACATAAAGCAATAAGAATCAACAATTCAGGGTGATCTTGCTAGTTACTCTTAAAAATCTGCTGTCACTTATTTAGGCAAATAATTATTTTAATATGAATAAGCATGTATAATGGACTAAAACCATTTTAATAAAATGTGTGTATTTAAGTTGAAATACTTAGATTAAAACCTGACAAAAATTTTTATTAAATTCTATTATATGAAAATTAGAAAGCTGGCCAAGATATAATAGGATTATAATTTCTACTAATTAGTCCCCATTTTTCTTTCTAAAGTGATACAGAATAAGTTTTAAACCACCTGAAGGAAGAGTTGTAATAGGGGTGCATGGATCCCAAAGCACCAAATCATGAATATCATTACTGGGAGGAATGAAAAGGAAAAGCAAGCGGCTGAAAAGGAGGGGTGAGGGGTGAAGAAATTATTTTCCTGGGAATCCGGAGGACAAACTTTGCACTGTCCACCCACCCACTGAGAAAGTCAATAGCTATTAAAACGCTAGTTTCATTATCTATCAAATAGAAGGATGGAATATAAATTTCGGGTTATGGTCTTCGCTGCCTGCCAAGTGGCGTATGCATGTTTATAATACTACACATCTTTAGAAATGCATTATGGGATCCACAAGAGGCCAAGAAGCTCAAGAGGCCAAGTGTGAGCTTTCTATGCAGGACGCCTGGGTTTGATTGCTATCACACCAAAATACCCTAAGCATCACTAGGAGCAACCTCCAAGCACAGAGACAGGAGTATACCCCAAACATACTTGATGTGTCTTTACCTCATGTTTTACATTTGAAAGCTTATATGGAAGCACTGATTGGGGTCTTTTAGCTAAAAAGAAGTATCTGCCTCCCAAGTATTTCTTTTGTTGGGGGCGTGTCACATTCGTGATGCTCAGAGGTTACTCCTGGCTTTTGCTCAGGAATTACTCCTGTCAAAGCTCTGGAAACCATATAGGATGCCGGGACCGACCGGGTCAGCTGCGTGCAAGGCAAATGCCCTACCTGTTGTGCTATCACTCTGGCCCCCACATATTTCTTTATCAAAATTGTAACTCTAATTATATATGCCTGGTATGTGAATGCATGCAAGTTATTGTTTATATTCCTTTTCTATGATCACATTCATCTTTCCCAATGCTCTGCTGGTTGATTGGAATTGCAGGCAGAGAGCTGTCTACATCCAGCTCACATTGTCTCTCTAGTATAAATAAAACAGACAGAAACAATAAGCATAAAAACCACTGCTGGACTCAGATGTGGTGTTTGCCAATCCTTTCACATTCTTGAGGTCAGAAGGGTATGAGTATGTATGTATGTGTGATTGTGTATCTGTGTGATGCAGCTACATAAGGGCCAAGAAAGCAACTTGAATTAACCATGAAGATTCTGAATTGAATGTGCTTCAGAAATCACACAGGAGCAAGGGCCACAGGCAACCGATAACATAATGTGATAAGATACATTTTTACCCTATAGTCAATTTAAAGTGTCTTTGACAGATAATTGTAATTGATCTATGACACAATAGTGCTATTTAAGAAATTAGGCTTGGTTTATTTCTTTTTGTGTTTTACACCTTGTTCAAGGTAGTCAATAATGTCGTTTAGCTGTTCTACAAAGGGTCACCTAAGGAAAAACAATTGTATGCTTAACATCTGGGGAAAATATTCCCTCTTGGGTAGTTTTCATGAGAACAAAGTGATTTCTCAGAAGATTTTTTTTTCCTTCCAGCTCCAAGCTTTGTTTTCCTAGGAATGTGCAGTAATGCTGGATTTAATGAATGACAGAGACCCCAATTGAATCAAGATTGAGTAAAATTGGTTTGTATACATAGATGAGACAACTTTTGAGGGAGACGGAGTGAATTTCTCAAGAAATCACACACACGCCGCACATACACACATGCATGCTCTTACACAGACAGACACAAACACACACACACAGACACACACACAAATGATTCAAGGCAAGGTTGCAGCTGCCTGAGAAGAAACAGAAGCCTAACTTAATAGACTTCTCTATGGGTCTACATATGTTGAGACAGCAGACTGAGTCAATGCTTTCTTGCTTAGTTTCCAAATTGCTTTGCAATGAAAGCATATTTACTGGCTTCCCTAGGCTAGAGCTGGGACTCACACACCTACAGGCTCATATCTTCAGCAGAACATGACTCCTACTTCTTGGGAGTCATAGATGTTCATATTTTCACAGAACAGCCATATTTCCAGTTGAGACAGGGATTGGCAAAGGACAACCCACAGATCAAATCTGACCAACTGCCTGTTTTAATAAATGTGTATATAAACATTCATGCCCAATTATTTGCCATTTGTCTCTGTGAGTTTGATTTCACTGTAGTGGAGAAATGAGAAGTTAAGATAGAGGTTGTTTTGCCAGCAACAGCTAAAGAGTCAACTCTCTGGTACTTTTCCGGAAATGTGCCAGCTCCTAGTTATAAATATCACTTTAGATCATAAAAATATCATTTTCCTTTAAAATGTAGATGTGGTTTTAAAGGAACATCACCAATCTTATGACTTACCACCTAATCTCATGACAGCAAAGCAGTATTTTTTTTAAATCAATACTATCTTTCTTGCTCAGTTAGGGAACCACACCTCATTTAAAGAAATTCTCTCATGTACATAAAGTCTTATGCATAGAGATATTCATCTTGGAATTATTCTCAAATTACTTCTAACTTTGAGTAATTGCAAACAATCTAGATAACCCTAGCAGTTTGGATAAAAAAAATGACTATTTTTAAATGATAATGTGATAGATTTAAAGATACCTTTCAAAAATCTTTCTAGGGCTTAATAGCTTAAAAATGCAGTTTAAGAGGAGTACTAAGATAAAAGTTAGCAATAGAGAAATATCTCATTTAAAAATATATATCTTTATTTCTAAATGCAAATAAAGGAGGCTAAGAAAGATGTGAAACATAGAGCATTTGTGGGTGAAAGAATTACAGGTGACTTATCCCCTTATGCTTTTCAAATAAGCATTTAAGGAATAATAAGCAAACAGCATGTTTCCATTATACGCATGTGTACATATGTGCTCAGTATGCACATGGTTTCTACATGCCTATTGCACAAACAGAATATGTGATTGGCAACATCACAGAGAAAGTTAGAACTATGTAAAAATTGTTATAACTTTAAAAACAATCTTCAGGGCTGGAAAGAGAGTGTAACAGGTAGGGTGCTCCCCTTTCTTTTCTTTTTTTTTTTTTGTATCTAAAACTGCCTTTATCAGTTTGATATTTTTTTTTTAATTTTTAATTTTTACAATTACAAAGATATACAATTAAAAAAGTTCATATTTGGGTTTTGGTCATACAGTGTTCCAGCACCCATCCCTCCACCAGTGCCCATCAACGTCCCCGGTTCCCTTCCCCCTCCCCAGCCCTCCTCCATGGCAGGTTCTTTATTTCTTTCCATTTCTCTCTCTTTCTCTTTTCCTTCCCCTCCAGACTATGGATTACAGAACATACATTAAAGGGTTGTCATTGTATCTTTTGCCTCTAATGCTCAGTTCTAGGTTGGCATTAGTACCCTTGACAATTGTTAGCACACTGTTCCATTTTCTGTCTTACCTAGCCTCTGACTCCCACACGTTTGTGATAATTTCCACCTTTGACAAGACCTCCTGATATATGTTTCACTTGACCTTGGATATTGGTATCATAATATGTACATATATATTTATGTTATGCAGATAAATGCAGTCATTCTGTATCTGTCTCTCTCTCCTGGCTAATTTCGCTCAACATAATCTTCTCCATGTCCATCCATTTATAGGCAAATTTTATAACTTCATTTTTCCTAACAGCTGCATAGTATTCCATTGTGTAGATGAATCAAAACAACAATGAGATACCACTTTACACCACAGAGACTGGCACATATTCAAAAGAGCAAGAACAACAAGTGCTGGCGTGGATATGGGGAAAAGGGGACACTCATCCATTGTTGGTGGGAATGCCGGCTGGTACAGTCTTTCTGGAAAACAATATGGACATTCCTCCAAAGACTAGAAATTGAACTCCCATTTGACCCAGCCATACCACTCCTGGGAATCTACTCTGGGAAACCAAAAATATGCAGCGGAAACACCATCCCTACTTTTATGTTCATAGCAGCATTTTTCACAATAGCCAGAATCTGGAAGCAACCAGAGTGCCCGAAAATCGATGACTGGATAAAAAAAGGTAGGGTGCTCCCTTTCATGTGACCAACCGGTGTTTGATCCCCAGCACCCTTATATAATCCTCTGAAATCACCAGGAGTGATCTGAGCACAGAATGAGGAGTAAACTCTGAGCATTGTCAGGTAAGGCTACTCCAAACAAAAACATAAATAAAAATGGAAGAGAATCTATAAACCCTGATTTTAAGAAAGTGAGCTATATAATATCTATGTTGTATCATATTTAAGGCCAAAAATCAAATCCAAACATTTCATTGGACCTAGATAATAACAAGATTTTTAAATTATTTTCTGATAATTCTGTTCTTATGTAAGAAAGACTTGCCTGATTATTTAATTGACAAAAATGCTTATTCAAACTAAAGCCTTCTCTGTCATTCTGTGGTAAGCTTATTTCCAAAGGAGGCTGCTTCTGCATTTTGATCCAACATGGCATGTTTGTAGCACTTGTGTTAACATTTTTTCCCTTAAGCTCCTGGCAGGCAAGACTGCTACTTTTCAACAAGCTTTCCCAATGTACTACAGACGGTCACTACTCACTGATGTGGTGTTAAACATATGTGTCATCCTTTACATGACTATGGAAAGGTTTAAAAAAGTTAATTTTAGCTTTATTCCTTCCCTAAAATACTAAATGGTGGCAGGCAGGAGGGAAACGGGACTTGTGGCAGGAAATATACACTGGTGAAGGGATGGATGTGGGAACATTATATGACTGAAACTCATTCGTGAACAACTTTGTACATGTCATGGTGATACAATTTTGTTTTAAAAAAACTAAAACAGTTAACCCATTTTTGGTCCACATTGATATCTCAACAGTAGTATGGTTTTTAAGAAATAGAACAAATAGTCCTGTTTTGTTTTGTGTCTTGGTATTTCTGTTATTGATGCCATGTTCTTTCAGATCCAAAGATAAAGCCATCCATAAGATGGAGCGATAGTACAGCTGGTATGGCACTTGTCTTACATGCAGCTGTCTGGAGTTAGATCCCCAGTATCACATATGGTACTGAGCCTTACCAACAGCAATCCCTGAGCACAGATCCAGAGTAAGCCATGAGGGCAAACAGGGATAGCCCAAAATTGGAGACATTCAAATAACCATTGACTTCTTACTCTCAGACTTCCCTTAAATCCCACCACTGATTATGTTCTTTCTACATCTTCTTGGAGACTTCTCATATAACTTTGCCTCTAAGTGTTTCAGGAAGTGGACAGGGTCCTTTAGTAGAAAAAGTTCAGGAAGAATCATAAGAGAATGCATTCTAGAAATTATTTAGTTATAAATATTCTTATTTAAAATTTTGTATTTTTCTACCCTGGTTTGGGATATGAGGCAGAAAATATTTCTTCTAATTTTATTCCATCTTTTCTGTTTACTTTGTGCCACTTGACTATAAACCACCTCCATAAAGTCACAGTCAATGTCATTCAGTCCCCTACTGAGAGATTCCTCTATATATAAATCATCCAGAGGCCATACTCCCAGCTGCCCTGCTGAGCTAGCTTCTGGCAAACACATACTTTAAAGCAACACCAAGCCATCCTGGAAGGCTTTGGAAGCCACATGTTTACTCTCTCCGTGTTTACTGGAGGCAGTTGTGGGGGCTTACTGGAAAGTGTGAGGGGACTAGCTGGAACCTGTGATTTAGGTAAAGATCTCAAGTGACAATGGACCCCAGAGTGCCAGGCGCTGAGAGCAAGTATTAAGATTGGGGGAGAAAAGAACTTGGGAGAAAGTTGCCCAGCTGAGAGTGGAATCACCGAGGGTTGCAAGTAGATACCAGCAATCTGAAACACACTTGATATTCCGCCAACAGTTGCCTCAGCCACACTTTCTTTTATAGGCATCTTGTTTGGAGCAAGAGCCAGGTCCCACGTGGGTTTACTATGGAACTGCTGGTGAAGATAATGAGGATCGGCAAGCTGGAAGGGCCCAGAGCACAAAGGACACTTTCTGGCCCAACAGATCTCTCTTCCTAGCATCTCCTTGCTAGGTTATAAGTTTCATAAGGGAAAGGAATGACGATGGTTTCGTTCACTGCTCTATTACTTTTGAGTAATTTGCACGTACAAGATTGATGATGAATGATGAATGAATGAGCTAGTAGGCAATAGTTGAAATGCTCATTCTTGGAGGAATGTTGGTGTGCAAGTAAAAATATGTGCGTGGTACAGGAGGAGGAGTGGGACACCTGGCAATGCATGGGACTTTACTCCTAGCTCTGAACACTGGGATCACTCCCGGTGTGCTAGTGGGGCCAATATGGCACTGGGGATTGAATAGCGTTGGCGGCATGCAAGACAAGCATCTTAGCATCTATACCATCCTTCAAGTCCCTAAACAATATTTTGTAAAGTGCTTGAACTTACCACAACTTCCAATGTGATTTCTGAATTGATAACTATGTATATTTATGTTAAAATGTACCATGATGAATTTTTAACCGAGAACTGATGTTTGCCATCAATCTCAAGGCCTGTATAGTCAATATATAAACCAGACCCTAAAACCACATTGATATGAAACATAACCCACACAGATGTAATGACAAAAATAATAGCAATTGATAGTTTGTTTTATTTTTATTTTTAAATCATGGCTTTTAGAAATATGAGATATATAGCAATTAATGCTGGGGATTAGTTAAGTAACTTCAGAAGTTAGTCTACTGTTGTTCATTTTCCTGAACAAAAAATATGACTCAGGAAGACCAAAGGAGAAGCACAGCTAATACATTCATTCATTTAAGGTTCTACTTACATTTGCACTTGAATGACCTGAACGTATTTTTTTAAACTAAGTTTCCTGATTGTCAAGAAATCATTGATAGCCAGGCTTTATCTTTATTGGTAACACATCTGTGTTTAAAGTGCTCCTAAGTGCCCCTAGTTAGATGTGTTAAGTGAAGGACACTCTTGGAAGGACAGCAAGTTTTAATCACATCTCTGTCCCTGTTTAGCCTTTGGCATGTTGTTTTATCTTCATACATTTAGGTGATTTCACTGTAAAATGAATGTGATACAATAAACAATTTCCCAAGGATGTGTGAATTAAGCAGTGGTTAGGAAGAGCTCTGAACAGATGATGTGCTATCAATGCTAAGTCAAATTATAAAATTGCACCTTTGCAAAAAATACTATTGTGGGACTAAATGAAGCTGAACAGGGTATTTACAGTGTGATTTGCTTCTGAAATAGGAATATTCATAATGGGCCTCAGCAGGCGACAACAAAGTACCATCTTATCTCCTGTTGATAGACCACAATTTCAGAAAATTATTTTTACAATAGCATCTGAATAAGAGCCTTAATTCAAAAGTATTTTACAAATAGATACATAGTTTATTACACAGCTTCTACTGCCTCAGAAATATAAAGAGTGAGGTGGGATTCATTAACAAAATTGCTGTTGTCACTCCTTTGTATTTTCCCAATTTAATTTCTATTCTTTACAATCTAATTTTAAACAAGCTACACTGAACAAAAAGAAAAGGTAAAACTACTTCAGCGTTAATAAAAAAATCCAAGTTTAGATTAATACCCAGGTTATCAATTGCAGTTAAATTATACCTTGAACTTGGCTTGTTCCAGCTTAAAGAACAAACAACTCATTCCTAAAAAGCATTTCCATCACCTGTGAATATTATTATATCCAACAGTAGCAGAACAATAACTATTACCAAGGATCATATTCCAAATTCTTCCAAATAACTAGTTAGATTTAAAAAAACTCTATTAAAGGGTAAGATTAAGATATGGGGAGGGGCAGAAAATTCCTTGGCATAAATGATGCCAAAATAGTCTACTACAGCAGATATAATTTAGGAGTAAACTGACATATGACTTGGAATAAGAAGGGAAGGACTGTGTTGTAAAAAGGTAGGGAGGGTCTGGGATTATCTGAGTAGCAGCTGGGCAAGAATGAAAAAGCAGACTTCTTGTCAAAGGCCAAAGGAAGGTTCAGGCCTCAGGCCTAGGCTGAATCATTAAAAATGACACCTATGGAATTTGCTTGTACAGCCACAAGATTTTCCTCTGTAAAGAGAATTCTGTATTAGATGCAATGTGTTTAAAGCACAGGTCCATCGCTCTCATTTCCTAAGGAAGGCATAGTAATGCACCAAGTTTATTTACTTTTAGTTTTTTTTTTCTGATTAACTTCTATTTTACTTTTTTAAAGAGTGCTGAGAGACCATATGAGGTTTAAGGCCTTGCACATGCTGACCCCATTGGATCCTGGCACCAAATATGGCTTTTGCAGCCTCACCCTAAACAAGAGGGATTCCTGAGCACTGATGGAGGTGGTCTCCCCATCGAAAAATATTCGCAGAGGGGCCAGGAGATTGCCCCTGGGGGCCAAGTTGGAAAAGTTTGAGCCCACAATGACTTGGAGGTTTTGTCACTTCTAGAACTCAGGGTCACATGAGTACTCTTGGTCAGCATATTCACTAAGTCCACAAAGCTTACAAAACCCATATCTTTTTTTCTCTTTTCTGGGGGAAGTGAGGTGGGGTGGATTCGGCCATACCCAAAGAGACTTGAGATTTACTCCCTGCTCAGTGATCGGGATTCACTCCTGGGGATGTCCAGGGGACCATATGTGGTGCTGAGGATTGAACATGAGTCAGCTCTGTGTAAGGCAAGTACCCACTATACTATCTCTCCAGCCCTGACCACACCCATCTTTTGAAGAAACCATGAATGTGGCCAACACAGGACTAGCATCAAGCAGGAAAAAAACTGCCAATTATCATCAGCTGGTGGTTCTGCTTAAGCTCCTCTAGTCTTCACACCACCACCACCACCCCCTCACTCATAAAATCCAAGAGTTTAACACTTAAGTCATTTCATTCCATGACTGCAGACAAGCCAGAGGTGTGAGAATGAGGTCGTGCGATGGATTTCAAGACCGGATAGATAACAGAAACATTTGGGAATATCCCAGAAAATTCAGTATTAGATAGTGTCATTGGGACACTTTTTAAGCTATAAAATGTTGGCTAGGTTTACTTGCTATTATAGGCATAACTCTGAACTTAATACTTTTCTGACTCTTCCCCTTGTTTTTAATTAGTTTCATTGTAACAATATGGAAATAATGGTGATAACAATTGTTTTAAATACACAATTGCATGCCTCCTCAAAATACGTGACCACCTGTGTCTACCATCCAAATATCAATCTCTCTCTACCAGAATCCATTAGATCTCCTTCCCTTTATACAATCCTCTCTTCCTCCCTTTATGCAGACCTCCTTTTTTGTGGTGGGAATCTAAGGGTCTGCTTTCGTCTTCTCCTTTGTATTGTTTATACTTCGCATATTAGTGAAATCATACAATATTTATCTTTTTTCTTCTGATTTATTACCCTTAATCCCCTTCCACCTCCATTCATGTGGTTGCAAAAGAAAAGAATTAACATTTTTTCTTTTTTTGTATCCTTCTCTTGGAATCCCAGAGAGCAAAAGGGTGGCCTGAATTTCCATTACACATATGGAGACTCTGGGGACAAGGCTCATGACCTCATGCTTGTCCTGGGCAGCTTTTGATCCATCGTCTCAACCCTTTCTTGCCAGTGATACCAAACAGGAGAGTTGTCAGGTATGTGGGTAAGACTTCAGGATTTCAGCTCTTCACCTCATGTTTGCCTGGTAAATGCTTTAATCCACCGAGCCATCTTCCAGACCCCTCTTCTGCTTTCTCTCTTCCTTGTTAACTGACACTAGTCCCTAGTGACACAAGCTTCAAGAAGCTCTTACAAAACTCCACTGGTGACAGAGGTGTAAACCTGGGAAGCCTCTGGAAGAAAATGTCACAGTATAGCTACCACAGAGCTAGTTTAATACCTGTCCAGGTGAGCATCTTTATAGCAAAGCTCAGGACACGGCAGGGCATGGCATTTCTCTGTTGATACAGTCTGATATAGTGACCCCATTCTGCCTGGGATGCACCCTATTAATATCTCTAACAGAGAAGTTCCCTTTATATATCATTCCCCAAGCCTGCTGTGAAGTTAACATTATGCACTTATGGGGGTTGCCAGCTGGAACGGAAGAAGGCTCTAAATTATTGGTGTTGAATTTATGTAAAGGTGGTTTGGACGTGAGCCCAGTATGAATACACAATAGACAAAGTTTACAGAGTTGTGACACAGAGTCCCAAGAGTTGTGGGGATGTCAAATAACACTCAGCAACCAGAACATTTGCCTTCCATGTTAATACCTTTTATGCCTTGAACTCCAAAACCGATTATAAAAATGACTGTGAAACAGAAAGAAGTGCTTTCAGCCAAGCACAACCTTTGCATGTTTTAAAGACTTGGCTAAAGTTATTCATATAGAAATTGAGACCTTTAAACATGGAGCGTGTTTAGGGCTGAGGAAATAGTAGAGGATGTAAGGCGCTTACTTGCTTTTTATGCAGCCAACACCAGTTCGGTCCCACAGTCCCCTCAACATTGCCAGAAATGATTCCTGAATGCAAAGCCAGGGAAAGTCCCTGAGTACTGTGACGTGTAGTCAATAAGTAAAACAAAGGATTTTTATTAAGGAAGAAATGTAAGTTTGACTCTAATCTTTAGAGCTTGTCATATAAATTTAGAGCTGGTCATATAAACGAGAAGTGGGCATTTTTCTCTGTTTTCAGACTGTTAGAACTTCAGCTAAAACTCTGACTTGGTTCTTTCATGGTAGATGCACAGGCTAAAGAAGACTCATTAGATGTCAGCTGGTCAGTTTTACTCAGCAAATATCCTGAGCAGCTGCTATGAACAAAACCTTATGCTTGCTTTTACAAGTAGCAGAAAACAGTTACCAATCTCTGTTCTTGGAACTAGTTAGGGGATATTAGCAAAATATTCATGATTACAGCATTATAAAGAATGATATGTGGTACATGACTGAGGCTGATAGCAGGATTCTTAGGTCTCTTAAAAGGACAGAGCCCATTCAGTCTGTAGTTAGTTATCAGATGGGTGAATGAAGGAAGTAAGCTCTTGCATGAAAAGACGAAGGTGAGCTACTCTTTGACATGAGACAGGTGATGAGAGCATTTGCCCCATGAGTAAAGGAAGGGGTGAAAAGCAGAGGTCAGCTTGAAGAACTCCAAGGAGTCATTTACTGGATAATATGGGAGTATCACAGAAGCTAGTCTGGGGAGGAAAGTGGAACTGCCTTGTTGAAGACTGAACACATACAGAAGCAAGGGAAGAAATGGAGAAGTTATAAGAATGAGGAAAACCCCTTTACCAAACACAGCTGCACCACAGATAGGTAAAAGAGTTTAAATTTGAGCCACAGGATTAAATATGTCATAGAACAGACTCAACACATGGGGCAGTGCTGCTACTTGCTCTCCCTGTGCCCAGATGATCACGAGGCACCGAAAGGGATAGCGGGTTCTAGCCTTGGCCAGCCACTCCAGCACAGCCTCGCAAGTAGCCAGAGGAAGCCCCCACACCACGAGGGCTGCCATTTTCCACATCCGGACTCCCTCTCCTTAGAGCTTCACCCAATAGAAGAGCTGATCACAGCCTGGCTCTCGCGGCCTCTAAGCAGCCAAGCGGTTTGTCAATAAATGCTCGAGTTTTGAGGTGACTACATAGTATCACACGTGCATGGCAGAGCCTAACAAGCTACCTGTGTTGTATTTGACAAGCCAAATACCAGTAACAATTATAGACCTCATTCCAATGACTTGATGGAATGGTTTGAGGCTCTTTATGTTCCTAGATTGGGCAGATTCCTTGGGCCATCTTGCATGTGACAGGATGTATTGAGATGTTACTGGTGCCCTCTTGAGCAAGTCAATGCTCTACAGGAAGACAGTGATACAGAACAGACAGACAAGAGGGGCACAATAGACATGTGATCAAGAAACCACTTCGAGTGAGTAGATTTAGATAAAGACAGTCCCAGGATTTCAGGTGTAGACAAACAGAAAAGACTTTACAAGGGAAGAAAAGTCAAAGAAATCATGTATAAGGTAAGATGTGAAGTTGTATTTTTTGTTGTTGCTCATTTGTGGCAGGAGTCTGTCCATCATTGAGAAGACCAACATCATCCAAAAAGAATTTAAAAGTTCGAGTCCAACAATTAGGTCAAATGTAGGGTTGGACAGGCATTTGGGAATTATCTGATGTGAGTGGCTAATATCGAATAAAGGGCAATTCCAGGTGAAGACATGCAGGGTAAAGGACAACCTTGAAGAACAGAGATACCTAGTCCATGAAAGCAGAGAAGAAACTCTAATAGATAGAAAATAGCCATTTGTGTACACTGGTGCACAAAGGTTGGAAAAGTTAGTACCAAGAAATAAAGCTGAGTATTTAGGGTCTTATGGCAGAGATTGGCAAGCCTCCCGTGTGGTATTTGATACGCCAAATACCAGTAACAATTATAGACCATTCCCATGACCTGATGTAATGGTTTGAGGCCCTTTATGTTCCTGGAGCAAGCAGATGCCCTTGGGCTCTACTAGCATAAGACAGGACATTTGGAGAAGTTACTGGTGCCCACTTGAGCAAATCGATGATGAACAGGAAGACAGTGATACAGTGATACAGTGATTTGGGGTCTTGGCAGAATACAACACTTGAGCAAGTTAATTTCAGTCAATAGGAAAAGATGGAAATTACATGGAAATGAATGAAGTGAGAATCGTCCTCTGCCCTACAGATAACACTGTTATCCCTTTGGTAGTAACAATAAAGAGAGACAAGTATACATTTGAAGTATGTCAAGGTCCAAGGAGGCGTCCTTTTACTCCAGAGTGTGAAGAATATAAAGTACAAAATCTATCTGACCCACTGATGCCCACAAGGAAAGTAAATGGGAACTTCTAGCCTACAGAACCTGCAGTCATTTCTAAGGAAAGAAGGCCGAGAGGACTTCTAGGTGAGGCAGATGTCATTTTGTCACATAAGAGCATTCAAGAAGGGGAGAAGGGGAGAAGGAACTAAATTGTAATCTCTGCGCTGTCCCAATAAGTTCTCATCTACTAGTTTTTGAAACTGCAGCTTTAAGAGCACTGCCATGATCATGGGATCTTTGAATCACTCAGTTCAAAGTTGACCAGAATTGTATTTTTTTTTCTCATCAATGTTCCAATGCAATGATGCCAGTGAACAAACAATGTCATTCAAGGAACCTGCTGTATTCTAAGGTGCTTCCTGTGAACATACTCTACATCATAACCAAGGAGACTCTCCTTCCCTCCCCCGCCTCCCCAGGAAATCTGTCTTAACCAGAAATAGGGGGGAAAGAAATGACAAAGTCAAAGAGCCTTAGAGAGCTAGGAGGAAAGGGAAAAGGAAAAGAAAGGGAGAGACTACCTATTTCAAAATATTTATTTTCCCAGCTGTTTTTTCCTCTGTGAATTTACACAAGAAAATCCAGGAAACTTCCTCTCTCGAGGACATGAATACAAGCAGTACTATTTGGTGGAACTGACTGAGGAGCACTGATATCCCTGCTGGAGTGACCACCATCATTTTGGTTCCTGTCTTCTACTTTAGGCAAGTCTGAATATAGTGAATGCATTTTCACACCCTTGAGAGAATGATTCCTTTTTCTGCCTCAAGCCATTAATGCTATGATCATGTTTATGACCTAAAGAGAGAGCATCTTCCAATGAAATTGCCCCAAAACATTATCCCTGTAGATTTTTCAATGGTAGTGATAACATATTTAAGCAGGCAGCTTCTTATATGAACATTTAGAAAACCTCAATGTTGAACACATGCTGAGCATTAGATACTATCTCTGTCATGGCTCTGTGCTGTGCTTCTGAAATATTTACAAGAGCCTCCTCCTAAGGATGCAGACATTTCTGTTTACAGCCTGAACTTATTTTAGGGAACAAAACCTACGGATGCACTTCCTGTTATAGAAATACCTAGGCTTTATTTAATCTAGTTCTCTTGTAGTCCGAAGGCACTTCCACCTCCATGATCTCATCAGTACTTCAGTACAGAACTATGGAGAGAGGTGGAGGTAGAAAACTTTTCTTTTTTCTTCAGAAAAATGAATTAAAAGCTGTGTCTAGAGCATATTCTTCCCCTCAGATCCTGATGTGAATGCCTTCCTCACGACACTCATTAACATTGTCAGAGCCAAGGTATTACCAGGGTCATAATCAAGCCATCTCTAGACTGCAACCTAGGCCATATGCCCCATGGAAATGAATGGCAGAGGTGCCTTTAGAACCCACATCCCTAATTCTCACCAAAACACGTTTTTTCACAGGTAGCTGCTCGCAGCATCCCCTGACAATCAGCAACGCCAGGCTGGGGTTAATGAGCCAAAGACACATCAGGTATGATGCTAGCACAGTAACACAGGGCAATGAGGATGAATCTGAAGGACTGAGCACGGCTCTCCTAACATATTCTCAGAAATTCCCCTAATTGCAGATAAATGGGCCCTGCAATAAAAGGAAAGCAAAAACAAAGCTCTTAGAAAGAAAATAAGAAAAGAAAAAGCAGAAAAAATTCCTACCAGTGCTAAAAGGAAATGAAAACAAAATAAACAAAAACTCTACCCTTCCCTCAGCCCAGTATCAACCCTTCATTAAAAAAAAAATTATAGGCTACAACTTGTAGAAGTGAGGAATCCATGAGATCAGTGTTTGGAGTGTTTGGGCCTCAGTCATCAGCGCTGAAATGCATTAACACACCCAGTGGAACAGGGGCTGCTTCTCCAAAGACTATGGCTCTCAGGGGAAACTGCAGCCTTGCCTGCCCTGTTAGGGATGGGGAGACTCCCACAATTCAAGATCCAGTGAGGGAGGGAACCCAGAGAAGTCACCACCTCCATGTCTTGTGACTAGCAACCATAAGTCCTTCCGGAAAGGTTGTCATCCAAACTGGCCACTTGCTTGAATATTTATCAAAAAATGTCCTTTTCTCCTCTCTTCACTGGAATTTTGCTGGCCTCTCCAGATTGCCTAGCACATACCACTTCTCTTCAGTGAAGCACTGTTTTTGCCCTTCAAAAATTTTTGGGGGGCACGGGAGTGGTAACTAGGGAGACTGGCAGTCCTGCTGATCTGGTGGTGCTCAGAGCTTACTTTTGGCTCTGTGCTCAGGAATCACTTCTGGCAGTGCTTGGGGAACCATATGTATTGCCAGGATCAGCAGGGTTGGCTGTGGGCAAAGCAACTGCCTTTACTCCATGCTCTTTGCCTGTGCCCTTTGGTCATGCAGAATCTCCTCTATTGTTTCAGATTCCAACATTAATCTTCTTCGTTCACAGAATTCCCTAGCCAAGGGAGAGGCAAACACCAATGCAGGAAGAAGGCAAAGCTCACTCCAATGGGTATTGGCATAGAAGTGTAAGCTGAGTCATTTTTGTTAGTTGCCAGTTATTTTGAAAAGTGGATGACCCAGGTATCATAATATTAATATATCTTAGTCATCTCTTCGATGACGAAACTTATTAATAAATGCCCACTCTCCCAAATAATTCAAGTATGAATAACATAAAATGTACAATTGTGGTTTAATTTAGTCAGGGTCTACTATACACAGAGAGCAATGTAATGCCACATAAGATAAAGTCAACCTTGGTGCTACAGAGTTTATGTGGCTTTGTGTCCTTTATTTTCTGAGTCAAAAGTGCCTCCTCTTTTTCTATCTCCTCCTCATCATCATCCTCCACTCTTCCTTCACTTCTCTCTCCTCCTCCTTTTACTTTCTTTGTTCTTTTAATATTTGCACTTTTACTTTTAATCTTATCTCTTTAGGTCTGAAATTGCCACCTCATCTTTTCTTCCATGCCCTTTGACTGATTAATCCTATCTTATACAAGACAGTAGCTGCTCATGGATTTCTTGGTTGACGAACAAAGACCACGTTGACTGACTATCTCCTCTGCTGACTCCCTTAAAGTAATTGGGGTGGGGAGCAAAGAGGTAGTACAGCACTTGTCTTTCATGCAGAAACCTCAGTTTGATCCCTGGCACCACTTCTGATTCCCTGAGTACAGTCAGGAGGCGAACCCTGAGCACAGAAGCAAGAGTAAGCCCTGAGTACTACCAGGTGTGGCTCTCAAATAACAACAACAACAACAAATAAACGATGCAAAGGAACCTAGGAATTTGAAGAAGCAGATGGTTGGCCTCCTTTTACAGCCCTGGCCTGCTTGTGTGCTTGGTGACATGCCAGTTCTATTCCTTATGCAATAAGCTATCACCTCCAACCTGGCCAGCTGCTTGTCCAATAATGTGACCAGATAAAACAAAGTAGTTGAGAGCATCTGTTTCTTCTCAAAAAAAATTCTTCTGTTTCTCATAAGAACCCAGTGTCTGAACAAACAGACTCTTTAACCCTTAGCAAGTGACCATGGCAAATACAAGTAACAAACTTTTGCAAATCAAGAAGCTGTGGGAGAACACGACTTTTCTGCTATTTGCGCAAGATTAAGTAAATAAGCAGTGTTTGGAAGAGAAATCTGTTTTCTGACTCTGGGGCTGGTGAAAAGTCACTAGAGATAGCTGGTAGCTCATGTGTCACTTGAATCAACTCGAAACCGAACCCTCATGCTGCCTCGCTATTAAGCTACAAATAAATGTTTTCTTTCTTGGAGCTTTCTGACTCCTTCACCCAAAGGGGACCAGAATTTAGATATGCCCCCTCCACCATCAAGTATGCATTCCGGAGATAAGGGAAATCTCGGTTGAGTAGAAAATCATCAGCTGGTTGGAAATTACTGTGCATAGCTTTTACCAGTTCTAACTATAATGGGAACTAAGTTTTAGAAAAATTAATTTCTTCCTTAGAATTAGCTGGTTCCTACTTAGATGGCTATTGAGGTACTTCATAAATGAAATTGGCTGCATGAATACAAACTAAGGTGGCCACATTGGCTAAGAATACTCTCCTTCAAAAGACAATCCCAAAACGTTTCAATCAGAAAAAGTGAAAGCACTGTGAGGCTCCTCCTCTGTGAAGTATTTCAGAGATATACTGAAATACTATACTAGTATAGAGTATTTCAGGAAACACTGTAAAATATTTCCTCTGTAAGAGGAAATCAGGTGAGATGGTATGTACAAAGGGCCTTTGCACACTTGGCAGGCAGAAAAGTAAGAACCAGCAGTGATCATTTAATTCTAAACACTACTAATGATTTAAATTAAAGGAGTAATATGTTGATAGGATAAAACATAAACCATGGGTACGATGGAACATGCCAAGGAGGTGAACAATTTTAGAAGGCAATGCAATGAACAGAGACCAAAGATGCTTTTTCTCTCTGTTCTGTAGAATATATTACAGTTCAGAGAAAGGTACTGCACTCTAGCTCTGTAAGATGACCCAAACCGTACACTAGGGCAATGTATTGAGTGTGCTACACATTCAATCTGAGAGTTAACTCAACCCCAGCCTATCCCTAACTGATGGAGATATTAGACACAGTTCAACCATGCAGAGAAATGGCAGTAAAAAACCTTTTGTGAGGGTGTATTCTGCCAAGTCACTCACTCCTCCAGTTAGGATTGATGACAAACACCCAATTAAGAAGCATTTGGAACCTGATCCAAACACTAATCTCGACTCATGTCCTTGGGGCTTAATGATCAGCCTTGATGAATATTATGGCAGCAATTAGTTGAGTTTATCTTGTAGCTTCCTTTACCAACACACACACATACATGCACATATGTGTTTGTGTGTCTGCATCTTCTGAAGTACGTCAGCACACACACAGTATCAAGTCTTATGCTGGAAAGAAAGTGCTGAGAATAAGCATGCTGGCTGCAGGCATATGTCAAACTTGGATCCATTTTTTCAGTGACTTCTCCCCAAAGTAAACTCCATTGGAAGTGCAATTCACATGTTGATTCAATTTGATAAGATTGCAACTAACCTTGACTTTTAGCTTCTTACAGAAGCTGCTTCTTTTTAAATTACAGAAATGCCTAAGTTAACACAGCCACCATGTAATGCTCAAAATTCATTATAATCAAATGGGGTTGCTTATAGTAAAAAATAATAAAGAAAATTAATTTTATTGAGCACATGGGGTTCTGTTCAAATTTAATCAGTGCTAATGGGGGAAAAATCAAAAAGGAAGAAAGAAGATCATTATCTGCCTTAGTAACCAAGGATGCTGCAGGTGGTAGAATCAACAGTGACCCATGTTGTTCTTAGGAGGGTTCATTCTTATCTACTCAATAGCTTTTTAATTGAATTGACTTGGTAGGGGGAAGTCACCACCCATACTGAGAAATCAGTTGCCATCATAACCAGCAATGAAAAGAACAGGAAAATAAAACATAGGGAGATTTTCTGAATTTCCTTTGCATATAAAAGCAGGTTCTAAACATAAAAATTGGTATTCATTGTCATGTAGATGAAGTCTATACCATAAATACAAGATTTTTCTGCAGTCACCTCTGAGGAAAAAATTAAATGCTTCTAAAAGGAGTGTGCTTTTTTAAAAATTATTATTATTAGAAAGGGGTCAATGCATTTTTTTTAACCTCCAAAGAATTTCACCATGGTCTAAGAACAATATATATAGACTAGAAAAGCTAGAGTTGTGTTTTGTCTGATTTGTGAATTTGTAAAAATCAAATGATTTAAGACAAGACAGCAGCGCAATCAAAGGTTTGTTACTGAAAGTTGACCTAAGGCGCATCTTCCCAAGAAACTCAAAAGACTTATAGTGGGTGTGCTTAGAAGAATGTACTCATAAAACTTATCATACTTTACATTGGCTTCATGTAGCTTTCTATATGGAGAATATGCCTTAATTAATTATTTCATATGGAAAATGGAAAAGTCTTTGGGATTAAAATTACCCACTGTTCCCTCTGCAATTTTGTTTGCTTTGGTCTAAAATGCAAAACTGGGGCTAAAATGAAGCACTCATCTTGAATGCAAAAAACACCAAAGATTTTACTTATAATCAAGATAAATGATATTATAATGAATAAGGAAATCATCAAAAATGCAATACTATTGCAAAGCTCCATTCTAGACAAAGTAAAGAAGGAAAGGTTCAAAATAGAAACCATTACTTGGAGAAACCAAAAACGGAACTAATATTTCCCAAATTGCCTATAAACAACTCAGTGACCACTGTATAATTACATTTGCTGGAATAATCAGATTTGAGAGACTAAGGGAAGATTAATTTTCATTCAGTGAGTTTAAATTCTAAGAAAATAAATTAAATGAGCAGTGTTTTAAAGTTTATAATAACTTAGGTAATTTTAAGAGTAGCTTTAGAGAAACAATATGATTTATTCAATAAAATTCCCAAATCCAAATGTCATTGCCAGTTGATTATCTCTTTACATAATTAAACTTCATATGAATTATAAGATTAAAATCTTCCTTTGCACAGAATTAGGGAAAAAGACACTTATTATTGGCTGCACAAAGAAGAGATTACAATCGAAATTACAGCATCTATATCTACAGTGGTCTGGGGCCTTGGTGAAATTCTCCACAACAACGGTGACAAATCAAAGTAGTGCAATCTGTAACTTGTCTATAGGAAGAACCACTGCTGGGCTTTCTCTTCAAATACTGCCTTCATTTTGCATTCTCTTTCTGAAACTTCACATTCGTTTTCTTAATGTTTTTAACCCAAAAGTCTGTGAAATTTTTATTGCTCCCCAGGTGATGACATCTGATCTGAATGTAACCACACACCTCTTTGCTCAGCAGTATTTGTCACAAACCATTATAAATTATCATGCTGATAGTTTGCATTGCCGGGAAACCGGAAAAGTTCCATAAATTGTAACTACTGTATCAATGACACTCTTGTTTATTATGCAGATATAAAGTTTTATGAGATTCAATATGTCTGCCTTAGGACTGAAGAAAAGTTAAAAGAGAGTGGAGACTGTACTAGCTCAAGGCAACTACTAAAAGCCATTTACAGGTACAAGGAACTCTCCTTCTGAGAATTGCTCAGCAAGCCACTCCTCTCTTTCCAGCTTTTCAGCTGTGCTTTGACACTTCACAAACAAGGAGACTTTAGAGAAAAATCATCATTCCTTCCACTCCTTCAACACCTCCTCCTCTCTGAACATTCTCTAGCCCTTAGCTTATATCAACATAACAATAAAACTTGACAGTATATCTGACTAGAAATCTTAGCACAATCTTAGCCCTGCAAACAGACACTTGACTACTCTATTAAGGGATTGATCCATACCACACTTTGTTCAATAAAAGAGTAAGGGAGTTATTATGTGTTATTTTGCTGCTTATTTATAATACGACCCAATTCAGTATAGGTATAAACACAGATGGTTTCATTTTAAAACTCTCAGACACAATTCACAGGTTTATTTTTCCTGAGGAAATATTCCCTTTGATAACTATTGTAAGAACTTTTTTTAGGGTCAATTTCCTAGCTCACTTAAGAATTGGGTGAGCAAAGGCTCTATTCAAATAAAGAGTTGTGATTATTTATATTTTACTATATTGTTACAACTATGTAATAATGTTTATATTTAATTATAAGCAAAACAATAATAAAGTTTAAATAATAATATTTCCCTAACAAAACTGGTTTATTTAAAGACTCATCTACCCTACAAAAATTGTTTACTTGGACCTCAAAGATGTGTCAATAACAAATGAGCTAGGAATCAATTTCTTGTGTTTTCATATGTTCAAGTTTAACTGTGTAGCATGTTCCTGAATGACATCATTAGCATGTTCCCGGATAACCTCACTAGCATGTTCCTGAATGACATCAATAGCATGTTTCTGAATGACATCAATAGCATGTTCCTGAATGACAACATTAGCACGTTACTGAGTGACATCATTAGCATGTTATTGCATTAGCATGTTCTTGAATGACACCATTAGCATGTTCTTGAATTACACCATTAGCATGTCCCTGAATCACATCATTTCATTCAAGGTTGGTCTGCTACAACATCAATGAACAGAGAAACAGACAAACAAAAATATCCCCATGTATGTTAAATAAAAGAGGTTACCCAAGAACCTGTTTTCATGGTAAGTAATTTTATAATTTCTATAAACCAATCCACTACATTGAGTGAGAACTTGCTGTACAAATACTGACATTTTCAAGAGAAAATACTGGATGTATTTTATGTGAACCATCCTGTTACCATCCTATCATGACCAATAGATTTCTTTTCCATCTTCTTAATTTCATACTTCGGGAATGCTCTGTCAATCACAAGCTTGCTAAAACAACCATACATTCATCGCTTATTTTGAGGGGAATTTTGAACATCTGAGGTCTTTCAGATCATAATCCCATTTAGTTTTACTAGTAGCCTATGATATCAAACAGCAAGCACTTTTTTACTGCTATTCGTCATATTATAGTAGAACTAGGGAAGACACAAAGTAGCTCAATAAGGCTAGTAGTTTCTTAACAGGCTAACGGCTAAAAGCTTGTCATCTCCTTAAAAATGCTTTACTGTACCTTACTTATATCAATACAAGTTTATACATAGCCTAATACCAAAGAGAAAATATTGAAAATACCCAAAACTTTTTACACATTCAATGTAAACTTTTTGAAGTCTATGAATTTGTTCTTGTAAGAATTTCTGACGTCTTCTGTTGTTTAAAGGATTTTTACTATCTGTGTATTTCCAAGCTATAGATTTTTCCCACAGCCACCTCAAAGGGAGGTAAAGAATTAGGCCATATTAACAGTTATAGAATCTCAATTATGATTTTCAGCAAAGAGCAGGAATCACGTGGGCCAGCCAGGAAAGATAGTAATAGCAATGTCTTAAGTCAGTCTTTCTCTATCTTTTTGGAATTTTTATCGATAAAACAATAGGTTAGCAACACTTTAAAACAGGACACAAAAATATCTTCTTGGGCCATAATCCCCATTGACCTCATCCAGCTAAATATATCAGCCTTTCAAAGCTAGCCAGGAGATGGCACCTTCACAAAAAACAAGACCTCAAACTCCTATTTTGC
Organism: Cryptotis parvus; assembly: GCA_021461705.1. Taxonomy (NCBI): domain Eukaryota; kingdom Metazoa; phylum Chordata; class Mammalia; order Eulipotyphla; family Soricidae; genus Cryptotis; species Cryptotis parvus. The sequence continues at coordinate 30,019 of JAJIBD010003392.1, read as the reverse complement.
AGCATTGAAAAAAGAACCCAAACACTCATCCTATTTACAGGAACAACCTCCTTGACCAGCATTGAAAAAACAGAAATGAAACTCCTGTCCTATCTGTAGGAACAATCTTCTTGATCATGTCAGTTTTTTGAGTACCTTGGTGGTATAAAATTCTCATGCTATAAATTATGATGATTTTTCTTACCATCTTCCAATAGAAAACTGAAAACAAGAGATTTGCCAATTTAGTACACTCTCCCTCTCACCGTGATAAACAAAAAGTTCTTAAGTTTCTAGCATATGCCCATCACTGTTGTAAACTTGTCATATAGATTAAGCTTTTTAAAAAAAACTCTTTAAAATTGGCATAATGTAATTTACAATATTGTCCATGATAGCTTTACACATATATAATTCCAATGACCCCCACCAATAGAGTTTCTTCTTTCCTCGACCAAATTCCCCTCCCATGAAACGTTCTCCTCCCATTCCAGCTTTTCCATATTCTCCACACCCCACTCCCAATCCCATAAACTCGGTTCTGTGTGTGAATCAATTCTCCAGTTTTGTTGCTCTTGGCCATTTTTTTGCTCAGTGGAGTCTCTATGTATCCCACATAGAATAATTTCTGCAATCGGCTTCTCTATCCTACACTTCTGCTCCAGCTGTATAAGGCATCTTGCTCAGGCTCAGAAGAAACAATTGTGCACATTTCTGCAAGTCTAAATACAGTGACATCACATGGGAAGTTTGAAATTGGTTGTAGTAGGAGTATTTACACCACAGAAAGTTGTAAACATTATGAGACAGGACCTAACCTCTCCCCTATTTCCAGATTCTGAGCTTCTACAGTTACTGAGCTCACCACTGATAACATACATGGGCTACTCTAAATGCTTTATTACTTGTATAACAGTATCATGTACTTATTATACATGTATGTGTCTATGTATTACACATATAACTGTTTATGACTTTCAGATCAGGAATTACTAAAAATAAGTTTATTGTCATCTCAAAGCACTTTATTTGGGGAAGTAATGTTACTCCTTATATTTGACCGGGTGTCTTAAATATATCTCCTATTACAAATCAGTAAAGTCATAAAGGGGGGAAAAAGAAAAAGATAAATTAGAGATTGAGTTTCTGGTTTATCTAGGTGACTGACATTGTAAAAAGAATTACACTCTATTAGCAAAAGGAAGGCAATGGAGGAGAAATACAATGAATCCTCCATTTCCTAGTGGTCTTTGGAACACTCTATTCACGACAACTTTGCTAGAAAATTAAGAAATCGATATAATAACCAAGAGTATTTCTGAGTCACAAAACAAAGATTAAATTGAAATTTACATAATTATGGAGGAATGTATGGATTATTTGGAGGAATGTATGGATTATTTGGAAAATGATCCCAAAATCATACTAATTGTATAGGTATTATAGGTATCATTATATTGAATAAACCGATAACCTCATTCCCTGAACTCCGTAAGCCTGAGTCCACTGACTCAACAGGTGGGTAGGACTTCCTACAGGTAAAAACATTTTGCCTATCTCGTGTTCTTCCCTATCTTCCCTTGAAAGTGTTTGCAAATGGGAATTATGTAACATTATGTGTGTCTGCATGATTAAGTTTCTATCAAAGGGAAGGAATAGCCTATACAGGCTATCCACAATTCGAAGTTATATCAAACTGACCCATTTTGAGTCTCTGGAAACATACCAGCCTAAAGAGATGAACATTTGAGAACTGAGATAAAATCCCTTCTCTGAAGCGATGTAAATGGACAATCAGGTTCTGGAAAGTTCACCATGTGCAGTGCAGCAGAAGGGGGCGATGTGCACAAGATTTGTGGGAGGGCAACTGCGTGTCCAAAGGAAAAAGCAAAACCTGGCTGATTTGTCTGCCTCGTTGGAGCATTTTTTCCATCCCGGGAAGCAAAATCTACACATTAGTTTTTATCATAGAAAGTCAACAGATAAAATTCAGACTGTCTCCACAGTGAGAATGTTTTCATAATAATGATCTGGAGCATAAATCGATGCTTAGTAACCTAACAACAGGAGAGAGCAAGAGTAAAACAGATGGTTGAAACTCTGATTTAGATTTGAGTTTCATTTTATTCATTGTGCATTGACAATTATTTTCTAGCATTTTCCATAAAATATTCAATCATTCATCTACTACAAACCCTCCTCATCCAATTTACTTTATGTGCCTTCTTTATATTCAATGACAATTCAGTTTTGTCATGTCAAATTCAGTAAGATAAATACAATCCTTAAGTCACAAAGTGTACCGCAGATTTGTTTTAAAAAATCCAATCTCGGTGTCTGCCAAATCAATATATGTTAGCTACGCTCTGTACCTAATAAAAATGCAAGCAAGGGTTTGAATTCCTATTTCTTCCCCTTTCCAGAAAAATAAAATATATGTATATATAGACACACACATTTCTTCACAAGAGAGCTCCCAAACCCAAAGTGTTAACAGCAAAAGGAATATGAGCGATTACACATTTAAATATAATCTTTCTAGCTTGGGAAACTCAGAAATCACTTAGCATAATTTAATTTCCATACCATTGTCATATGATCTGGCCTAGATTGGAATCCCTCCTGGATCCATTTATATCTCATATCGTACACAGACTTTCCCCCTCAGACATCTATGACCACTAGATGGTGCTGTGGCGCCCTGTTCAAAGACGTTCTCACTTACTTGCAATCTCTGTCCTCCAAATCGAAATGAGGATTGAAGTTGATCATAATTCTCTGGTACTGGTCTGGAGCTTGAATCAGCCATTCACATTTTTCACTTGGATGATACGAGTGAGGATAACCAGGAGATGTAAGATACCCTGGGTTTTCAATTTTTTATAGTACCGCCACATTTATCTGCAACCAAAATAGCCATTTTAGACTTTTCCCTGATAACCTAGGTATTCTAGCTGTATTGATAAATCCTCCACTACATTCAAATATTACATAACGTTTTCAAGAGATCCCCACAGATCCTGTAGATGGTGCTAATAGTAATAGGTCACTAAGGAACTCTCTCCTGGAAGAAAGCTTGGCTGAGGGAAGAAAGTGAGCTGACTCCATCCCCCCAACTCCACAAATTTCTGTCCCAAGTTAAAATGGCCTTCTAGCATTAAAATCATTAAATCCCCTCAACTGACGTTAACAGTCTCCAGGGGAGCTTCTGCTAGACTTAATTATCCCCCAGAAGTGTAATCGCATTAAGTAGCAAGTTCTAAGTGGAAGGCGACTATGAGATGCCTTTGGGCCCCTTGTGTTGCTTTGTGCTGATAAGCCTGGTCTGTGTCATTGACCAGTGGGGGTTTGTCTTCTAGGGCTTTGATTGGCTTAAAGCCAAATCTTTTTTGGTGTTGTCTTATCTGCTCATAAATCTAAGTGAATTTGAGTTATCTCTGCTCTTGAGAACCAGATCAAGAAGAGAACAAAGTGTGTTTGGTGAAGCAGAAAGAATTCTGCTCTACTGCTCCAAGAAAAAGTTGTTCAGACTTGGAGGCCAGATCAAAGCAATGGGGCAGAAAGAAAAATAAATAGCCACACAACATTAACTCTAATTACATACATGTTGGAGAAAAAATTTCCAAAAGTCTGGGCCACGTTCTCCCATTCGGTAAAAGGTGACTTAAGTAGTTTTGAAAGTCAAATGTTGCATGGATACAGGAAGTGCCAAATAAACTAGTTTCTGGGCTGCTTTTATTGTGTTGTGAGATTTTCATTGTCACTTTTTATGATGGATTTCATACTGGAGAGTCTCTGCCTGAAATGTTGCCACATTTATTGATGCTTAATTTTAAGCAATAAAAATTCAGTGCATAAACTCTATAAGAGAAACAGGTATGAAAGCAGAGGAATATATAAGCCTATCAATCACAAATTTTCTGTAATGGTATATATAGATTTTAATATTGCATCTAATAGATTCCCTGTGGAAAGAGAATGGCATTCTTTGCTCTCAGCATGAATTTATAAATCTACAGAATTTTATTACAGGAAAACCAGGTCAAATGGAAATGAAAGATGAAGTGCACATCAAAAATGCATAAAGCTACATGCATTATAGAAATCATTTCCCATAAATTAAAATGAAGACAATATAAATTATATTGTTTTTCTCAATTGCTAGATGTTTCTATGTTTTGCAGACTGGGGCTAGTCTTAAACAGGTCTCCTTGGCCTTGGCTTTTTAAAAGGACAAGCTTTGCCAAGAAGCAATGATGCAACTGGAGTTCAGAATCTCAGCTAATGATCACATTGGCCTCTGTCCTACCACGGCTCTGGTATGATTTTAAATGTACAGCAAACTTGGAAAGTGACCCCATCTCATTAAGTCTCCTCCAACTCTGTACAAACACCATGGCGATGTCTGGCATCTGTTAGCGGAGTGAAATAAAACAGCACTGCTTCTAGTCACTCGACAGAGTCACTTCAGAGGACATTTAGGTGGACTCAGTACCACACCAGAGCTCTTTAATCTGTGACTTCTGAGAAAGTGACAGTGTAATAAGATAATGTGGACTGCTAGACTCCCTGGCTCTGTTAAATCTCTCTAACAGTTGATTAAGAAAGAGCAATTTCTAATGACTCTGGACCATTAGTCCTAAATAAGGGTAATGAATTAATTTAGCAGACGCTGGTACTCAGAGGAGGTGGACATGGCTTTCAAAGATCTGTTGAGTTAAAGAGGCTTTTAGCAGCTCTGGTCACTACAAGCAGAGAATCATGGCTTTAACCAGCCAGGCTCGGAGACTGAAGTTCAGGTTCTCAGCATTCCTGGGATTTCTTAAGATATAAATAAACTTCAGCACCTGAAGTCTGAAAGTTCTTTGCATTGGTTTCAAAAGCATCTGATCTGTGGTGAATCTCTCTCCTACAGATACAATGTCAGGAGTGGCGAGGGAGTTGGTGAGTTATGGCCATTTCTGGAGTCTAACCATTTGGGCTTTTTTTTTCTAATTGGAGGAGACATTTATTTCAAGACCTACCAGATTCTAACAAGATGCCACCGACCCAAGTTCATCAATAAGCTGAACTTCACATCCACTTGTGTGTGGATTTGCAGGCGTGTATCTGTGCTTTGGAAGCTGCACAGCTTTTAGGACACACTTAGTAGCTGTTGGGGGCAAGTCTATTGCTCCAATCACAGAACCTCCAAAAAGCATATTAGAGAGATTTACTCCCATCATAAACATGTGATTTAAATTCATTTTGGTATGAAGTCCTCCACTTGCGGCCTTTTATTAAAACAATATACCACGGTAAGTAGTGGATGTTCTTTTCATCTAATTACTGTGATTGAAATCTAAGCCAGACAAAAGTAAATATTTGATAATAAGTTAACTATAATTGCCGAAGACTTACTATAAAGATAACTCCCTACCCACGCCTTCACCTACTTTCTGGTGGAAGCCAAACCTGCCTACATCCAGATCACGTTTTAAAACACACTATTTAGGTTACGGAATACTGTTTATAACTGGCAGTCTTTCATTTACTTAACTCTTGAGTGGTTTAAAAAGCTAAATGGGAGCTGCAAGTAGGTTAGGGATTTTCGGATATCCCAGTGACTTACGCTGTATATATCGTATTCCTTTATTGACACTATGTAACTTTCATTCATACTCTAGAAGGATTATGGACGATTTACAAAGGCGGAGGGGGGGGAGCTCCATCCACCAACAAACCACTATCTCTAGCAGGCTACCCACTAGAGGAAGCAGTTCAAGGCAGCTGCAGAACCAGGAGGTTTCTCCTGCCTAAAGTGTTCATTAACTTTCAGCAGCCATCAGATTTTTTGAAAGGGAGTCTCATCTAATTGCCTTGGGGAGGAAACATTATTAAGATAATTGGTGTGCGGATCTGGGAAGGTTGGCAGCCCTGCCTTGTAACAGAGGTAAGGAAATCCCCTGCAAGCCAACCAACTTCAGGAGGGAGCCGGAGGACTTGAAGTCTTCCAGCCCCTGGAGCACACTGATCTTATTTCTGGGATTTCTCTCCGGCATAAAAACTTTCCGGCCCCAGCAGGTGTGTATTCAGGGCTCATCCCCGCTGCTGCCCGGGGCAGGGAAGCCCGATCCCCCCGGGTTGGACGCGCGCTGCAGCCCGGCAGCCCCGGCCACGCCGCTGTCACACGCGCCTCCCGCGCTGTCACTTACCGTTGCGAAAAGCGCTGGCCGGGGCGAGCGCGAGGGCGAGCGCGGCGCAGAGCAGCGGCAACCCCCTCTCCATTCCTCCTTCGCGGGCTTCCCCGGGCAGACGCGGGAGGACGAGGACGTGCGGAGAAAACCGAGCCCGGGCAGGGGAATCTACATTCACCAGCCCCAAAGCTTCAACTCCGCCGCGAACTGTAAAAAATCCTCCGGCCGTCTGGGGAGAAAGGAAAGCAGCGAGGCAATGCCTTGATCCTAGAGCAACGCTTCTCTTTTTGTGTCTCAAGTCGCCTGCATCCTGTCATTTAGCTCCGGTTTCCTCTCTCTTTTCCCACACTTGTTCCTCTTCCAGGAGCCACTGCCCCGGCCATGTCTCAAAAAAAAAGGGGGTGGGGGGAGTGGACTGGGCGGGGAAGGAGGGAGGTAGGGAAACACGCACCCAAGCCAATTTCCAGAAACGGGGGGCGGAAAATCCTGCTTGTTTCTGGACTGGTTGGAGCCAAGAAGCTGGAGCCCAGGGGAGGTCCGGGGTGTCTGCGCAAAGGAGAGGAGCAAGCAATGAAAAGATGAGCGGGAGACAGAGGAGTTTCACTAACTGCACCCCCCGCCTCCCCCACCTCCTCGCCCTCCCCCTCCCCTTCTGCAACCCTTCCCTCGCTTCCTCCCTCCCTCTCCCCGCACTGGCTCGCCTGTAATTGCCTGACAGGAGACTGGGAGGAACAAGTTTCGCTCGTGTGCTTTCCCCCGTCCGTCTGTCTTTCCCGGAGGCCCTGGCGGATCTCCTCGGGAAGCAAGGGGCTGGGGGTTCTGAGCCTAGGTCGCGTAGGGGGTCTGTGTCTTTGCAAACGGAGCCAGGCAATCGATGCCGGCCACCGGGGCTGACTGGCCAACCTTGGGGCGTGCGCGCCCCAAGCCCTCGGGATGGGAGGGAGCGAGGCAGCTCACGGCGGATCCCCGGGATCCAGCCGCCCCGAAGTGCCGAGCGCTCGCGCTGTTGGCGGTCGCCTCCAGCAACTCAAAATCTCCCCAGCCCGCGCCCTCCAGGGCGAGGAGCCGCGGGTCAGTACCCCACTCCTTTCGGCACCGCGTCGGCCTGAGACAGTGGTGGGGAGCAATTAGGCACTCCGGGTCTTTTGGCCAGGGACTGGGATCGGGGTGGGGTCGGGGACGCTGCACGGAGCCGGGAGTAGGTCTGCAGTGTGACTGCACATCAAGCCGAGTCAGACCACCCGGTCGGGCGAGACTCGGCTGCAGCCTCCAACGACCACCCAGCCCCGGAGTAGGGCGCGCTACTGGGCGCAAGCGCTCCCGGGTGCCCGGGGCGCCGCGGGTTCCATTGTTAACGGAGGTTTGGTGCTCACTCCTAGGGGACAGTGGCGACGCCTGGAGCTGGGAGGCGCTGTGCCAGCAGGGTAGGAGGCAGCCGCCACCCGACCCCGCCCAGCCCTAGTCTTGGAGCCCAGGTGTTGGGGGCCTTTGGATATGCAAGGTCCGGCGGCGCCTGGTTCCGCGTCCCGGGAAGCGGAGAACGGAGGCAGATGGAGAAAGGGGCGCTCTTGGCAGGCTCTCACGGTGCCCTCTCCCGGCCGCGGGCAAGAATCACGCGCGCTCTGCAGCTCCTGCCCTCCCCCCGCTTCCCACGCGGCGCGTCCTCTCCAGGGGCTGGCTGTTCCCCGGGTCTATCCCCAAGGACTTTCCGAGAAGGGCCGCAGAAGGCCTTGGCGGATATGAATAGCAAGGACATTTCAGGGGGACAAACAGTTTGGCCACCGAGCGGGCCCTTGACCGGGGTAAAAGCCCACAGGCGCCCTGTGAAGGGAGTTCGTGGGGGAAGGTGACAAGGTCACGCACCTCCTGGGAGTTGGCGTTTGTGTACACATCCCGTAAGCGGAGCCTGATTCTTACCTGGCGCAAAATGCAGGCAAAAAGATTTGGGAATATTGGCGAAGAGACTCTGGTCAAAGGTTTTGGTAGAGGAACTAGGGGTAGGACAGAAGAAAAGGTAGTCGGGGGGGCGTACGACCCCGGCCCAGGCTTCCGCGATCTGCTCGCGGCGGGCTGGTGCGGTGCGGTGAGCCCCTGGGGGTGCAAGCGGGTCCCGGGCAGCGCCGAGGTACCCCGGAGGCGCCCGCACCCTTGGCTCACACTCGCTCCTGGGCGAGCTTGCAAACCTTTGACGTCTGTCGGCGGGGACCGGGGACCCGCCAGCCCCGCTTCTCCTTCCCTCCCCACCAGGCTACAGACCTGAGCTTCTCAACTGAGCGCTACCCCCAGCGCCTCTATTCCCCTCCCCAGCTTCTTCCCTTTGGGCTCTGGGACCCCTGGGAGAGGCAGGGTAGGAAGGCGGCATTGCCAAGCCTGGGAGTCAAATGCTAGGGTCGAGAGGAAGGGGCAGTGACGGGGCGGCCCCTGGGAACAACGAGCGCGGGAGACCAGATCGGGGCGCCAGCCGCGCCCAGCGCAGACCCCCAGGGAGTGAGAGCTGCGGAGGGAAGTCGGGGCGCTCGGCTACAACCAGGCACCGATCGCCGCCTCCCCCGCCTTGCTCGGAGTCCGGGACGCACCCGCCCACAGTCCCCGCCCCGCAGGGCCGCATCATCAGATTTGGGGTGACCCCGAGCAACCTCAGCCCAGCGCTCAGAGGAGAGGCGCCGCTCAGAACCTGGCAGGTTGACAGCAGAGGGGACACGGGCTTGCGGTCCCTGCCACCCGCCGGCTTCCTAGGGGAAAGGCGGCGGCCACACTCGCTCCGGGGAGCCGGCTTTGACCCCGCTGCGCCGCGCCGGGGTGAGCGAGGGGGCACACGCGGGAGACTCGAGCTATGTTGTTTTTAGCAAACCGCCGCCAAATCTCTCTTCCCTTGCCCTGCTGAGTGTGCATTTCCCAGCCGGGATCCAGCAGGCTCACAAAGCCACCAGAGCCGGCACTCGGAGAATGGCGACTCCCTGGACTCCCCCCCCCTCCCAATGCCCCGCCCCCCAAAACCATTACCCCGAACCGCCAGAGGCTGCCCGTGGAACACGCAGGGCCCGGATCTTGCTCACCAGACGAGCACTTGAGCCATCCTTTCTCCAAGTTGAGACATCCACTACGGGCTCTGAGAAGAAAAAGACATTTAAGTTCTGCCTCTCTAGTGTGTCTAGGTTTAGCTGATCTGAGGCTTTTTCTGGGCCCCGTTGTTCCCACACTGTGTCGGGTAATGGAGTCCCCACCTCGCTGATTGATAATTGCCGGCCTGCAAGTTAGTCGAGAGCAAATTGTCCCTGCTAACAACCCCTTTCCTCTGTTGTTGGGATTCCGACAAGAAAAGGGTCACTTTTGGGTTTCTGCAATTCCCCAGCCAAGGAGACAGACCGACCTTTCTATAAGAAAAGTGGTAGACAGAGGAGGCTCTTGGCAGCGTTCCTAGGTTGATTTTATTTTGGTCTCATGCACACATCACTCATCCTGACATCACAAATCCCCAGGCTAGAAAAAGCGCCCCATTCCACTGCAGGGAAGCCCGCGGACCACACTCCCAGAATGCCAGCCTGTGGGTGGGCACTCCTGGACAGCAGGGGCTGCTGCAGGAATAAGGCTCTGGGTTTTCCACCTACTGAGCCAGGCTGGCATGGTGCCCATCATTGAGAATAGGCTGGGTGGTAAATGTTTGGTTGCTTTCATCTAGCGCCCTTCAATTTGTCAGAAATAAGATGAGATTCATTGCTCCCAGAAGGCCTTTTGAGCCACTAACTTCCTCAAAGTATTTCAGGTTGATGCAATATGGAGATTTAGGTGAGTATTTCCAAACTGAATCAAGTTTAATTTGGGTCTTTTTTTCTTGTAGATCAAACCCATATTTTTCAGAAAAGCAATAAAACAGCATATTTTTAGCAGGAGTTAACCTACATTGGAAACGCCAAGTTGAAAAATGTGAAAAACCCAGAAAAGATTAGAAATGGGATTAAATTAATTTACCATTATTTGAGATACGTCTACTAAATGTGGCACTTATAAGAGCAGATATGCAGACCTTGAAGGACATCTTGCCAGGAGCAGTAAATAAGTTCTGCAGATCCAATGATCAGGTGCATAACTAATATAGATCAGAAAGTTGTATTACCACCACTAAACTTGTTAGAAACTGGATCTTAATTATTCCGACCCCTAAGAAGTAATGATAATTATGTGACATGAAGCAAATGCTAATTATGGTTTTACAATGCTAGTCATATATAAAATGAATCAAATCAATGTGTTGTACACCTTAAAATTTACATAATGTTAGATGTCAACTATATTACAATTAAAATTTTTTTTAAAGTTTCTGTCAAATGACTTCAATTCATTAAATGTCTTTTGAAGGTCATTGTTAACTTACTTCTTAATTTTGTTCGGCAGAGAAAAGGAAAAATTATGCAAAAGCTTTTGTTTTCTTACTCTTTACTCTGGCCTTTATTAAGTCACCTTGGAATTTTTTGTACAATAGAGAAAGGCTTATCATGTTTTATATCTTTGTTTTATAATTTTAAAACAAAGTTGTAACACAGTATTTGCAATACAGTACATGTAATTACAAGATATAAGAAGACTATACTAAATTTTGAATCATGTTAGTCAATTCAAAGCATTTGTTGATATTGGAGATTACAGGTGGAATTTGAAGGCTACATACTATTTTTTCTGAATAAATAATCTTTAATTATTCTTTATCTTCTTTTATTAATTAGGAAAATTAAAATAATAACATAAAAACACTCCTCAAGCAAAGAAAAACGTCATGAGATTATATTCAAAGACTTTAAATTATTTGTAAGTAAACTGACATATAAAATATAATTTGAGTCATAAAATAAGTAAGTGTTAATATTTTAAACTTTAATGATTCCAGGGTACTAGAGGGGAGGGTGTTGGCCTTGTACACACCAACCTGCGTTTGACCCCAGATTGTAAAGCAACTGGCTGCACCCCATAATTTGTCCCTTAGGCCCACCAGGAGTGATCCATGAGTGCAAAGTCAAGGGTAATCCCTGATCAACACAGGGGTATGGTCCACCCCCCCAAAGCTAATGACTCTAGTGGCCATAACTAGATGCAAGGTTTTCATAACCTTTGTCCAGACAATGAATACCAGAAGACTAGCATGAAAAAGAGTTTGAGTTATAATTCAGTTTTCAGTCTCTTTGACAAAATCAAATTAATTGAGAATATAGAGGAAATTTGGGGTTGAAGATATCCATTTGTGGGTCACTGATATAAAAAATATAATCATTTGAATTATATGTCTGAAGCAAGTGAATTAGCACCTATACCTCAGTCCAGAGGGAGTTGAAAGAAGAGCATGAGATAAATACATAAGAAGACAAACACAGTGTCCAAGCTTTAGGGTTGCCTGGACAGCCCTCAGTGACCTCACAGCCTGACCATTTATTTAATACAATACCATTCCACCACCCTGATTCCTAAAACCATACGTTAATGTTTTAGTTGACAGAAATATAAAAAAAGCTGAAAATCACATCAAAAGTCAAAGGATAGGATACAGCAGCTAGGCGTTTGCCTTACATGCCTCCAACCTGGGTTTGATCCCCTGCATTCCATATGGTCCTCCAAGAACTACCAGATGTAATTGCTGAGTGTTGAGCCAGGAGTAACTCCCTGAGCATTGCTGGATATGACCCTCAAAAAACTTTCAATGGGTACATTAAGAGCAGAGATACTGGACTATTTCACATAGTCAATCAGCAGTCACCTTTAAAATACAGTGAAGTTGTGATTTATTTATTTATTTATTTATTTATTTATTTATTTATTTATTTATTTATGCTTTTTGGGTCACACCGGAAATGCTCAAGGGTTACTCCTGACTCTTTGCTCAGGAATTACTCCTGGCAGTGCTGGGGGAGGGGGACCATATGGAATGCCGGGGATTGAACCCGGTCAGCTGCATGCAAGGCAAACGCCCTACCCACTGTGCTATGGCTCGGCCCCTATTTCTTATTCTATTTTTAGTTTGTGTTTCCCTAAATTGTTTTATTCTATTCTTCCCTGGGAGCATTGTTGCTGACACTTTGTATTCTATGACCTATGGTTTTTCCAGGGCACTATACACATATTGGGTTCAGAGTTGTTTTCTCTGTTAGGGGAATATATAATAATCAAAGTGGAAGAAAAGAATGAAATACTGAGGGAATTGAAAAGGAGGCTAAAACAGAACATTGAGCAACTTTGAAAGATTGGGTTGTCAAGATGGACCAACAAAAGACTTTGAAAATGAGCACCTGGAAAGTTAGGAGGAAAAACAGGAGAGTGTTTTGTAGTAAAAGTCAAGTAGAAGGGGATTTATATCAGGAAGTGCTAGACAAAGGAACAGAATACCTCGCATAGTTCTAGTTCTAACACTGAAAAGTCACAGGCTTCAGGGGTGTGAGGAGAGTTGAATTGGCAAGAGCCATTTTAATGGAGCAATAGGAGAGGGCTAAAATTAGAGTGTTTGGAGAATGAATTGAAGTAAGGAAACTGACAATGAGTAAATATTCCTGAAAGTTTCTCCTGAAGAGAAAGAGAGATACAATAGCTCTGGCAGGAAGAGGTGTGAGGGAAGTTGGCTTTTTTATCCCTTTTCGTTTACTTTTTAAACTGAGAATACTCCAAACATTCTTCTCTGCAGATAAAGACTCTGATATTGGGGGACGTTATGCCAGACACAGAAAAGATCATCAGGGTGTAAATTGATTGAGAAGACAGAGTATGTAATCTAAAACTGAGAGAGAGAGAGAGAGAGAGAGAGAGAGAGAGAGAGATTGCAAAGAGAGACAACTGTTTTGTTATACTGAATGGGGAAGAAAGGCAGAAGGGTGTAATTACAAAATTACGAAGGAGTTTGTCCCTCTGGTACGGAGAAGTTTCTCTCTGATTCCATTTTCTCTTATTTTATATGATAAGAAACAATGGTAGGGATATTGAAGGTCAACTCCAAGAGGTACTGAGAGCAGCATACAACTGGAGGGAAGAGCAGCCTGACTAGGGAAGCTGTTGTTTTGAATAAATTTGTAGCTGAAAATTTAAGCTAAGATTACATTTTTTAACAGAATGATTGGCAGGATTTTCATGAAATACAAAAGCATGCTTAATTTCTACTAAAATTAAATTACTTTATCTGAGTATTTTAGTTGGAGCCACTCAGAGATAATCCTCAATAAATTATTTTAAATTTGTTTCATAGGGGGCTAGAGAAGTAGCACAGCAGGGAGGGAATGTGTCTTGCAAGCAATAGACCCAGGTTCCATCCCAGGTATCCCATATGATCCCCAGAACACTGCCAGGAGTAATTACTGAGTGCAGAGCCAGGAGTAACCTCTGAGGATAGCCAGGTGTGACCCAAGAAAATTAAAAAAAATTTTTTTTCATAAGGCTGGAGCAACAGTAGAGTGGATAAGGGCCTTTACGTGCTACCGGACCCAAAGCTTGGATCCTAGCATCCCATATGATCCCCTGAGCACTGCCAGGAGTGATCCATGAGTGCTGAGTTTGGAATAAGCCCTGAGCATTGCCTGGTGTGGCTCAAAAAACAAAAATTGTTTTGATTTTTTATTTATAATCTATATTTTGATATTACGTTTTTTCAGTATTATGAACAACCATTTTATGCCTGCATCCCTGCAACAGCACACACACCACTGTGTGCCCCCAAAAGGAAATATTTCTCAATCCATTATTTCCAATAATTTAATGATTGTATCTCTCTTTGCATGGTAATGAGGAATATGAAAGAAGTCTTTGCAGTAGTCTTACCCGACTCACCCATTTGTTCTCAGCCCTTAACCCTCTAAGAGAAGTTCAAAGATTTTAACTATTTTATTTATAACCAAACCAGATATCCACAGATACACTTATTTGAAGAATCCTTGTAAAAACACAACTAAAATGTTTCTTTAGACTGTATATTATTTGTAATATACAGTCTAAAGACTTTAAATTAAGAATGAATGTTTCTTTAGACTGTATAGTTAAGAATGAACAATATTGCACACATTAGTCACATGTATTGTGTGCTTGTGTTTTAGATTACTATACAATGCTTTACTTTAATTGTTTAAGCATATTGATCTCACTGCATTTTGGCATTATTTTCAACCAAGCCTTATTTCTCAATTATGTCAAACCATTAGATTGTCAAAATGCCTTGCCTCCTATGTAGAAGATGATGAATTAACACCTGTCAGTTGATTTTTTCAGCTACAAAAATTCACTTCCTCAATAGACTTGCCCTAATGGCATACCAAAGCTTGTGTGACATGAGTTAATCATGCAAAACAAAACTGGCCTTTTCAGAACTTTCATATTTAAAAATGTTTCCTCCCTATTAGTACAACAGATTCACTTTTGTAGGCACATTAGTCTTTTGATCAATTGTTATAAACACTCTAGCAGGGATTATAAATAGCAATCGAGACAAGAAGGAAAAAATATTTGGTAAGAGGTGCTTCTGCACTTTCTCTTCTTGATTTTTGTTTCTAGCGTAAGGTTTAGTTCTAGAAACTGAAATGAAATCTACAAAAAGTTAAGGCTACAAAATTGTAAGGTGACAGGTGATAAAATATATAGGTTTGCATTTTTAAGTTCTAAGGCAAAAAGAGTGCACACATGTATCAGAAAATTCTAGAAACATTTTCGTTCATCAAGTTCAAAGGGGATGTGGGTGTTGCTGGTTTCTACAGGTATTCCTGGCTTCCCTCTCAAGCCACACTCAAAGGATCTGAGACACATAGAGCTTAAATTCCATAACGTTATGTAGCAATTCAGTTATATAGCAAATAAGAAAATTGGAAGCTTTGAGTTTAGGTCAGTATCTTCAAGAGGATGTAAGTAAAAATGTTATACTAAATCATATGATTGCTTTATCTGTTTAATATATGTTAGTCACAGTTATTTTATTCTTCTGAAAAATTACTGTAATATTCATTAATCTATATTGTTGAAATTAAACAACTTCTGAAACTCACAGTGGACTCTTTAACTCTAGTTTCTAGGCATCTGAGGGCATGTTTCTCCTCTGTAGTTCCTTCTATGAATTTTTTATCCCTCTTAGTAATTTCACAGATATTAGGATTATGTTGAGTGCATGTTTCCAAACATAGTCAAAATGAACATATACCCAATATGTTCAACATACCTAAATTTAATGTTGTTTGCCACAGCAGTCTGATTATGTTGATTATTTCTTGGGAAGGTGACTTTGGGGCTTGGGGGACACACCTGGCTGTGTGTCAGGCTTATTCCTGGCTCTTTGCTTAGGAATAGCTCCTGGCAGTGCTTGGGGGACCATATGCTGTGCTGAAAATTAATCCACGTTGACCACATGAAAGACAAGCACCTTAACTCCGATCTCTTTGGACCTTAAAATCAAAGACCTGTTTTTGAATTTTAAAACAGTTGTCTCAGATTAACTCTGATATGTGCATACCTGTACTCATTTTAACCTTGTTACATGAATGCATTTTATTACTTATGTATAAGAGAAAATATTTCTTGTAACATGTAAGAGGAAGCATCTCCTAAATTCTAGAACACTTAAATTTTAGGATGCAGATCATCAGAATTTTGCAATTATGTATTAAAATGTGGAATCTGGATTAGTTTAATTAAAAAGTGGTTTCATGGTCACAACCAGTAACCAGGCAGTCAGTGTTGCTTTAGGCAAAACTGGAAGCAACATTTTACTTGGTGCCCATGAGCTAGTTGACTCTGTTTTCATCTGAGCTGGGTCACTCTCAGTGAATAGTCCCCAGGTGGTACCCACTGGCGGTGGTAGCCTCTTGCTTAAGTGGTGCTTCCTTCTAGGTGTGATGAAAGAAAAGAATTCAGGAGTAGGATCATTTCTACCCCCAAAGGATGTGATTATCATAATAACATTATGATGGGCTCAACTTGGACTCTGTGCCTTTTATTGTTGCTGACTAATAAATTATAAAGGTGTCAGTGTCAAAAGCAGATATTTCCCCGAGTTTGTGCATTCTTGATAATTGTATGAAAGATATGCATAAAACTCAGATGTTAAGACATTACAGGTAAAGTACATTGTATAGGCCTAATGTACAGGTAAAGTAGATAGCTTGGGGTCCTTCCCTAATGTCCAGGACTCTCCTTTGATTTTTGTGGTATTATTTATTTTGGTTTGTTTATTATTATTATTATTATTGCTATATTTTGTTGTTTATTGTTATTTATTTTTCTTTTGTTTATTACTATTTATTGTACAGGTAAATTAGATGGGTCTAGGTTATTCCCTAGTGTCCAGGCCTCTCCTTTTATTTATTGTTCTTTGGGTTTTTTTGGTTGTTGCTTATTTTGGTTTTGTTTATTATTGTTGTTGTTATGTTTTGTCATTTATTGTTCTTTTGTTTATTATTATTTGTTGTACAGGTGAAGTGGATGGGTCTGGGTCCTTCCCTAGCATCCAGGCCTCTCCTTTACCTGTGCATAACATCATTTGTCCTGTTCCTTGATGCCCAGCGTCCTAAGTTCTGTCCTTCACCATCTGCTCTCTTCCCAGGTACAGTGACCCCACTTATCTCTTCGCAGTGCTCAAGTATCCAGTGTACAGGTTCCTAGTCTGAAGCCTGCCACCTGTGCCTCCTTACTTGGGCCTACAGCTCTGCAACCTGTCTCTGGTTCTCTTTATGGCCATATCCCACTGCTTCCCTGTCCCCTTGACTTTCCTTAGTCTCCATCCAGGATCATGTGAGTCTGGGTGAAATCTTTGCTATCCTGCCATGTGGCTTGGTGTAGGTGTGGGGCCAAGAGACCACAGCCTGGCTCGGAACTTTCTTTCTATCTGCTGCTATCTCCCACCTCCAGCCATCCATTTTGACAGGACACCTCTTAGACAGGTAAGATTTTTAAGTGACCAATTACTTGTTCACCTGGTGCTCTGCCCTTCCACTCCACTCTATCAAATGAAGCTGGTGCCCTCTTCTTAACAAAGCAGGGTCCCTGGCCTACACTTCCTGTGGGCATTTAGTTCCATAATAGACAAAATTCAGAGTGGTGATCTCTAAAAGGAAAAGAAGGTTCCTGAAGTTTTAAAAAGAAGTTCAATGAAAGGCTAAGCCATTAGAACCCACAAGTGTTCCACTCTCCAGTGGTCCATTCTCCGGTGCTATTGTTTTCAAAAGAAAAATACATCAGGCTTTCAGCTCTTTATTTTTGTCACCTATGTTAGTAGCTGTGGCTGTTTAATGTTGCTTTATTTATTTATCTATTCGGGCCCTGCAGTATATGAGGGTTGCTTTTAGGTTGGTGTTTATGGGAATATTTTGGAGGACATGCCCAGCGATTCATGGGGCCCTGGGGCCGCCACTCCCTGGAGGAGCTGGTGTGGAGGAACACGTGCTGCTGGAGACAGAATTCAGACCCTTACACATGCAACACGTGTGCTCTGTACTCGAGCCACATCCCGCCGGGGCATCCTTTTCAAGGTAACGTTAGCTCAGTTCCCAATTGTGATCTTTGGATGAAAACATGAACCCCAGTTTGGATTTTGAACTCAGAGAGTACTTCATTCGGAGTCAGCTGTCGGCAGAACCACAAAGCAGGAGAGAAAGTTCATTTTTAATTCCATTTCCTTTCCAGTGAATGCCTGCAATTTTTATTCTCTTCTCTGCTTCCCTTGCAAAGATCTTCAAAGAAATCTATCATTTTCAGAGACAAAGCTTCACCTATAGGAGGTGAGATGGCAGACTTCCATTATCCAGTGGGATAACGTTTTCAGAGTCAAGGAACTATCAGGAGACTCCTTACAAGAACCTTTGTGGACTCAGATATGCTGCTGGGGTTCAAAACTGGTAAACTGTCTTGGAGGGGAGATTGACTTCTATTTACTCTGATATTTCCTTTGAAGACATGGCATAAGAAATACATAAAATACATCTTCTTCAATACATGAGAAGTTTTTGAATGTGGTCTGGTTGGTAGGTTACAGATAGGAAGTTTGCAATAAGTGATCACTCTGTACAGCAGACTTGGAACAGAACGTTCCTGTGCAACTATGTGGGCTTCCATGGGCTTTACTGAACCTCAATTATCTTGTGACCCAGTAAAGCCCATATAACAAAGAACTTCTAGACTATGTTAAGATATATGTGGAATAGTACCACACTTATTTTTGGTAATATTTTTTGCACAATATTATCCTTCAAAAAAAGCTTTTTAATCTGTATTTTTAATGGGGGATGGGATCAACATTGAAAGAGTTGGCCTATGAAAGCGTTTTCTAGAAAGCATGAGCTAGATTTCAGTGCACTGGGCAGGAAGGCCATTCTAGCCTAGTCACAGCTCTGTGCCATTTTGAACAGGTGGTTTCATCTTCTTGACTGCAACTCTTTTCATCTGCGAAAGACAGGCATTGAATTAGGCATATTCCAAAAATGTATCAGTTGCAAAATGGGACAACACTAATGTTTGTGTGAACAATTTTAAAAACACAGAGTGTGATTTTTCAGGAGGATATGAGACCTTGGATGTACAGTTGCAGTGCCAGAAGTGTTCATGGAATAAACTGCTCACACAGACCCTGGCTCCTTTGCATATATGATATTGGAAACTTTCTCGGTCTGTTTTCTTTCAGAATTACTGCATATTATTGTATATTGTAACAGTATGTTACCTCTCTGTAATTCTTCCTGAATAATTCTTCCTGAATTTCCTTGTTTTCCTTTCCCTTTCTGTCTTTCCCTCTCCTCTCTTTCTTCCTCTTTTTTTTCTCTTCTTACCTCTCTTTCTTTGTTTATTCTTTATTGCTTTGGGGTCACACCAGCTGTGCTCAGGACTTACTTGTGGCTCTGCACAAGTAAGTGATGACTCTCAGTAGGGCTCTTGGGACCACATGTGTAGCTGGGGATCTAATCCATGGCAACTTAGCTCAAGTGCAAGGCAAGCACCTTACAACTGTGCCATTATTAGTGCAAAAGTAGATTTTCTTGCATTGGTGGATTCTTGAGAATTGTGTGAAAGATTTACATACAAAACTCAGTAGATGAAAAGTTAGAGTTTATTATTCAGATAAAGGTAGAGGGTCCATTTTCCTCACCATATGGCAGGCTTTCTTTCACCCATGGATGATGACCAGGTCCTGTTCCTGATGCTTCCCAGTATGTGAATGACTTTTCTGTCTTGTCTGGCGCAATCTACTTGCCTCTGATGTACTGGGCCAAGTCCTGTCCCTGCTCTGTTCTCTCCATCTGGTGTAAGCTTTCCTCAGTCTTTGGCACACCCACATGCACAAGACCCCTGTTCCTTGAATTGTGTTCCTATTTGGGCCTATGTGACTGCCTGTACTGCACCATGTTCCAGGACATACAGCCCTACCTGAGGGAGGCATGAGTCCAGAGAGTGCTACTCAGGAGAGAGGAGAGACATGGGATTGGGGGGCTTCCTTTTTTTCTGCTGCTAAATCCTACCCACGCTACATTCTGATTGGCTATCTTTATCATGGGCAGAGATTTAAAGTGACATGGTCCTTTCCTTTTCGCTGTTTTACAAGGAGCAATGTACTAATAATTGTTGGAAATGATAATATCAGCCTAGAACAGTGTATGCAGGCAAAGGAATGTACATGATAACCTCTAAATATATGTATTGCAAGCCATGATGTGTAAGAGAAAGAAGAGAGAAACACACACTGTCAGAGACAGAGAGAGAGAGAGACAGAGAGAGAGAAGAGGCAAAGTGCCTGCCATAGAGGTAGGCTGTGGGAAGGGGAGGGAATCAGGGGATATTGGTGGTGAGAAATGGGCACCGGTGGAAGGATGGTTGCTGGTACACTGTATGACTGAAACCCAGACATGACCATCTTTGTGATTGTATAACTCATGGTGGTATCATAAAAAAATAAAGTGACCTGGCCGCCACACCTTAACTGTTGTATCACTCTCTTCGACTCCTCCTTCCTTCCTTCCTTCCTTCCTTCCTTCCTTCCTTCCTTCCTTCCTTCCTTCCTTCCTTCCTTCCTTCCTTCCTTCCTTCCTTCCTTCCCTCCCTCTCACCCTCCCCTCCCTCCCTCCCTCCCTTCCTTCCTTCCTTCCTTCCTTCCTTCCTTCCTTCCTTCCCTTCCTCCCTCCCTCCCTCCCTCCCTCCCTCCCTTCCTTCCTTCCTTCCTTCCTTCCTTCTTTCCTCCCTCACTCCTTTCCTTGCTTGCTCCCTCCTTCCTTCCTTCCCTTCCTTCCTTCCTTCCTTCCTTCTTTCCTCCCTCACTCCTTTCCTTGCTTGCTCCCTCCCTTCCTTCCTTCCTCCCTACCTTCCTTCCTTCCTTCCTTCCTCCCTCCCTCCCTTCCTTCCTTCCTCCCTCCCTTCCTCCCTTCCTTCCTCCCTTACTCCTCCCTCCCTCCCTTCCTTCCTTCCCCCTCCTTCCTTCCTCCCTCCCTTCCTTCCTTCCTTCCTCCCTTCCTTCCTTCCTTCCTCCCCTCCCTCCCTTCCTTCCTTCCTCCCTTCCTTCCTTCCTTCCTACCTTTCTTCCTTCCTCCCTCCCTCCCTCCCTCCCTCCCTCCCCTCCTTCTGTCCTCCCTTCCTCCCTTCCTCCCTTCCTCCCTCCCTTCCTTCCTCCCTCCCTTCCTCCTTCCGTCCTTCCTTCCTTCCTCCCTTCCTCCCTTCCTCCTTTCCTCCCTCCCTCTCTCCTTCGCGTCCTTCCTTCCTTCCTCCCTCCCTCCCTCCTTCCCTCCCTCCTCCCTCCTTCCTTCCCTCCTTCCTTCCTCCCCTTCCTCCCTTCCCTCCCTCCCTCCCTCCTTCCCTCCCTCCCTCCCTCCCTTCCTTCCTCCTTCCTCCCTTCCTCCCTCCCCTCCTTCCCTCCCTCCCTCCTTCCCTTCCTTCCTTCCTTCCTTCCTTCCTTCTCCTTCCTTCCTTCCTTCCTTCCTTCCTTCCTTCCTTCCTTCCTTCCTTCCTTCCTTCCTTCCTTCCTTCCTTCCTTCCTTCCTTCCTTCCTTCCTTCCTTCCTTCCTTCCTTCCTTCCTTCCTTCCTTCCTTCCTTCCTTCTCTCCTTCTTTATTTCTTTCCCTCTTTCTTTCTCTCATAACATGGACCATGAGATTGAGTCTGGTGTCCATCTGTACATGCAGTCGCCTCTCACAAATGAATCTATAAAACATGCTATGGGAGGACAACAAGGGATAACCAAGTCCTAAGGGAAAGCAAATGCAAACTAAAACTGTGCAGACAGCAGATAACTTTTTCCAAAACTTTTAAGTATGGGCAAGTTAGTATTCTCATTCACCACGGAGCAAAGGGACTTATTTCATTAAAGACCTTTGGAATTTAACTTAATTAAAATGATAAGGAGGGCATAAAGATTGTTGCTTTTTGTGCTTTTTCTGAGCATGAACTTTTTGTCCCATCATGCTTGCCTTTCCCTTGCCTGTGGGAACAGGTTATGTCCTACACCAAGTTCCTGGTCCTTCCTTACTTCCCTGCTTTAAATTGAGAGCAATCATGTGCCTGTCAGTGCCCAGCCAAGATGAAGAAATAATAATACTGCATTTTGGCTGTGGTCCACTTTCATGATATCTCTAGTTCCTTTTCCAGGGGCAGATCTTTTTTAGTGCATTTTTTCAGCACGGTCTTGAGTTTGATTCAAGATTCCCAAATCATGAGGTTGGAGGCTGTCCTTGGGGAGTCCAGGCTTTCAACCAGGGGTTTGTGTTCTTTATTGAGGTTTTGGGTGGGCTTACACTAATTAGGTTGTAGCTGACTACAGAAATCACTTCTAATATCATGAAACCTGGCATGTGGATTGTGTTGCTAACATCAAAATATTCCTAAGTGACATGTTGCCTAAGGCTTGAGAGGGCTGATCGTCACTTCTTTGTTCAGCTAACAGGATGTTCAGTTGGTGCAATTTTGACAAACACAATCTAAGTAAAAGCTGTCTTTGGCAAACAATATAAATAAAACAAAGTTTTATTAAAGGCTCCCCAAACAGTCCGCTCTCTCCCCCTGAGGATATAATGACTATCCAGATTTAAAAATCCCTTTACTTGTTCCTTCTGAGTTTTCCCATTTCATGCTCCCTGGGAGCTTCTCTGTAAAATAAGTCTGTGGAAAATAGGTAATGAGGAAATTGTTGCCTTAATTGAAGGTCACATCTACAAAGATCCAGGTAGGTGTATTTTGGCTGATGGAAAAATCCCCCAGAGTGACACCCTGCTGCCCTCAAAGAGAAGCTTGGCTGTGATTTGTCAGAACCATGTTGCCCTGCTTGGCGTCCATCATATTGTCTTCCTTAATCTTGAAATCGGAAAATTTCCATTATAAACGAATCCCCACATTTTAAAGGATAAAGGAAGAATCCCTATGGGCTTCTGAAATTAAGCAAAACATTTTGACAGTATCAGGTCAAAATCAATGACTTTCCAGTCCTCTTGGGTTTGGGTTCTTGCACTCTGTGTGACTCTGACCTTGATGATGTCCCTTTAGATTCTGACCCGATTGTCCAAGCTTGATCTCTCCCCCACCCTCCCCCCATTTCTTTTACTGTCTTTTCTTTCCAAGGAAGAAAGAGGAGCCTGGGGTGTTTTGTATGGTTGTTTGCTTGATTGCTTTTCTTTTTTGGTTATTGTTAATATCTCCTGTTGACATGCTTTTTTTCCTGAAGCAGAAAGGACACCCTAAACACAGAAAACACTGTATTTTCAATAAATTGATTTTTTTTAACCATGAAAAGATTCTAGGGTCTGTTAGACTATACTGTAAGCATTTTATATGGTTCCCATAACAGCATTACAGCTAGTACTTTGACCTAAAGAAATAAACTTCTTGACTTACTTCTTTTTTTTTTTTTTGTCTATTTACTTTCTTTTTTTTTTTCTTTTTAGGGTCACACCCAGCAATGCTCAGGGTTACTCCTGTCTCTGCACTCAGGAATTACTCCTGGCGGTGCTCAGGGAACCATATAGAAAACCAGGGAACGAACCCAAGTTGGCCTTGTGTAAGGCAAACGCTCTAACCGCTGTGGTGTCGCTTTGGCCCCTACTTTCTTTTTCTGTAGCTATAACTATTGACTGTGTTCTTCCAATATTTTAGTTCCTCATTTTTGACTTATGTATTATTTTCAACTCTTGTTGCTCCTTTGGGTCATTACTATAAATGTGCTCCCTAGGTAAGAAAAAGGGCTACAATCTAGATATCTGTTTTAGGATTAGTTAGAATTCCACATGGTCCTCTATTCTTTATAAAGCAATGTCATAATAGAGTGGCCATGGGCTAATTCATCAAGACACTTTCAGTTATATGTATTTATTTTGTTATTTCATTTTTTGGCAGTTCTTGGTTTAAGACACTTTAAGACCTTAGTAAAAGCACATGTCAGCTGGCAATGTGTAATTTCTTTTTTTTTTAATGACACACAGCGATATGCAGGGATTACTCCTGGCTCTGCATGCAATAATTTGCTCCTAGAAGTGCTCAGGGAGCTGTAAGGGATGCTGGAATTCCAACCCAGGTTGGCTGCACCTTACTCACTATACTATCTCTTCAGCCTCAGGATCATGCACTTTCTTTCAATTTATGGCGTACCCCTAGGCTCTGTCCCCTATAGAAAAGTTCATGTCCTGTCTTAAATGCCTCTTTTTTTCCTCTCTTTTCTTTCTCTCCCACTCTCTTCCTCCTTCCTCATGCTCCCTAAATAAAACCATTTATAAACCAAAAACAAAACCCTTAGCCTTAGTTGTATTTTAGGTAGGGCAGGGATACTAAGAACATAGATGCAGACAGGATTAGGCTTCACAGCTGGGTTCATCTCTTGGGAGGGCAAGGAGAGAATTCCTAGATTACGGAGCTCTACTGTGATGGGTTGATGAGGTCTAAATGGACTCCTAGAAGGAGGAGGGCTAACAAATGAGGATGTCAATTTCAAGAAAAGGGTAAGAGGAAACAGAGGTTATCAGTGGAGCCAGGGAAGGTGTTGTGGACCTCTGCAATATGTAAGCAGACATTACTTCTTAATTAGAATGCATTTATCTGGAAGTTAGAAACTATTGTATTCAATATTTATGATTATAACTTTAAAATCAACCTCATCTCACTATATTAAAATCATTTGATGGTTTTAGAATTTTGCTATTTCAGAAATATGAAATATCTTATTTTATAAAGCATGAACCTTTTATGTTTTTCCTTAAATTATATCTTCGTGATTGAAAATGGTGATGCATAATACATTATTTACAAACTTCCAAGCATAGATTTGAAGAGTTATCTTTTTTATTTGAAGAGCTATTATCTATAGACTTAATTTCATAAATTAATAATGCTTTTTTTCACTTACATTTAGCCTTGTAAAAATAATGGAGTCCAGAGAGATATACAGTAGATAGAGTGCTTGCCTCACTTGTAAACCTTGCAAACAGCTGTCCTGAGTTCCATTCCTGATGTTACGTAAGTCCTAAGCCTGTCAGGAGGAATCTCTGGTCCCAGTGCCAGGAGTAAGCCCTGAGCAGCACTGGCTCTGGCCCCAAAACAACAAAACCAAAATAATGTGTTGAAGTACAAAGTCAACTGTAAGGTGATCTCAGTAGTTCTTGTTTCAAAAGTACTATGTTGTGTTCTTTCTCATATTAAATTGCCATTGTTAGGTGGCAAAATGATCATTTAAAAATGATTTCAACAACTTAGAAAGATATTGAAGAAATATTGCCACCAATTCTGCCATAATTTTTCATATGTGTTCTTACTGCTGACAATTGTTTTGTAAAATCTTTATGATTGCTCATCTTATCTTGTCTTGGAATGCTGTAGTTAGAAATATTTAGACAGCTAGCTGTTGTGCCTGTCATATTCTTGAGGCCATCAGAAAGGCTAACTCCTCTTCCCAACACCAGTGTAATATTTCTTTTATATCCAGGATGGAGTTTAGACCTGGGTGACATGACCAATGTGCCACTTTGAGAATTGCTCAGAACTCCATTTCATCTTTTAAAAAATTAAAAAAAAAACTTCAAAGTAAGAAAGCCTGGCATAGCTCCGCCCAACTGTGCCACAGAGGGGACATAAGGATGTTGGTCTATTTTTGTCCCCTACCAAATCATAGCTCTGGGAAGAGGCTTTAGAAATTCCAAATCTGCTCTGTAGTCTTCATGCTAAACATCACAGAGAAGAGATAATTGACCCGTTCTAAATGTCTAGTCAGTGGAAAGTATTTCCAAATTAACCAGGAAATATTTGTGCTTATTCAATGTATTTAGAATGAAAAAACAGGAAAAAGTATAAGATATTACCATAGCTCAAAGCAGCTTACATTTTCTTAAGATGGATATGTATATATGCATAAAACTGCCATCAGATACTTGAATTGAAAGTAGACTTTGAACATATACATTTTCTTCTCTTTCTTTCTTTTCTTTCTTTCTTTCTTTCTTTCTTTCTTTCTTTCTTTCTTTCTTTCTTTTCTTTCTTTCTTTCTTTCTTTCTTTTCTTTCTTTCTTTCTTTCTTTCTTTCTTTCTTTCTTTTCTTTCTTTCTTTCTTTCTTTCTTTTCTTTCTTTCTTTCTTTTCTTTCTTTCTTTCTTTCTTTCTTTTCTTTCTCTCTTTTCGTCTCTATTTGGTCACACCTGGTAGTGCCCAAGGGATTCTCTTGGCTTTGAACTCAGGAATTACTCCTGAGGGTGCTTTCGGGGACCACATGGGATAATCTGGGATCAAACCCTGGTTGGCCAGTGCAAAGAAAATGCCCTCCCCATTGCCTTATCACACTGGCCCCTGGACATCTACATTTTTGACCATTGCAAATATGTCCTCTTGACATTTTTTCCATTTGATCCTGTTAGTTCATGACTAGGTAACTTAAATTTTAATAATCTTAACAATTTTTTGCTTTATTCCGAATTTTAAAGGCTATAATATATAATATATAATATATAATATATTATATATTATATATATTATACATCATATATATAATATATATTATATATAATATAATAGAGACCCACCCTGCAGCAGTCCTTTTCAAACCCGCCCCAGGTATGCTGATCCAGAGACTCACAGACAGACACAGGCAGAGCTGCTACTGGCTCTCTCTGTGCCCAACCACTCACGAGGCACCAGGGAGAGACAGCAGGTTCTAGCCCTGGCCTGCCACCCCAGAAGAGCCTCACAAGAAGACAGAGGACCCCCACTCCATGAGGGCTGCCATTTTCCACATCCAGACTTCCCTCTCGTCAGAAATCCCCTCAGCAGAAGAGACTATTGCAGCCTGGCTAGCGGTTCATCAATAAATGCTGGAGATCAGAGGTGACTACAAGAGTATGCCAGCAGCACGACAGGAGCCTGGCAAGCTACCTGTGTCATATTTGATATGCCAAATACCAGTATAGACCTGATAGAATAGTTTGAGGCTCTTTATTTCCTGGAGCAAGCAGATGCCCTTGGGCTCTACTAGCATGAGACAGGACATATGGAGATGACATAGGGAGATGTTACTGGTGCCCGCTCAAACAAATCTATGATGAATGGGAAGATAGTGATACAGTGATACAGTGATAATATATAATCATTAAGTCAGTTAAGTAACTATTCAAAGAATATTCTGGATGAAAATTCTGATTTTATGATTATTATGTGGGCTTGGGGAAAAGATTTAATGATTTTATTTTTCAATTTTACGTAATCTTACCTTACCTCAATGGATTGGGAGAGTTATTTGATTAATGCTAAGGATACTGCCTTAAATAAGGTAGCCACTCATCATAGGAAATGGTGTTTGTACGCTTTGTACAATCACTGTATCACTGTCTTCCCGTTCATCATCGATTTGCTCGAGCGGGCCCCAGTAACATCTCCATATGTCCTGTCTCATGCTAGTAGAGCCCAAGGCATCTGCTTGCTCCAGAAACATAAAGAGCCCCAATCCATTCTGGAATGAGGTCTATAATTGTTACTGGTATTTGGCATATATCAAATACAACACGGGTAGCTTGCCAGGCTCTGCCGTGCAGGTAGCATACTCTTGTAGGCACCTCTAAGTCCAGCATTTATTGATGAACCGCCCGAGCCGCAAGCGCCTGCGTGAGCCGGGCTCTGATAGGCTGGTCTGCTGGGTGGAGGTCTGACGAGAGAGAAGTCCGGATGTGGAAAATGGAGGCCCCTCATGGAGGGGGTGGGGTCTTTTGGCTTGTTGCGAGAGCTCTGCTGGGATGGTGGGCCAGGGCTAGAACCCACCATCCCTCCCGGCGCCTCATGAGCGGCTGTTCACAGGGAAAAAAAAATTTGTTTGTACAATAGTAATTTAAATAGTTGACTCTATCTTTAATATCCCATATCCCCTTCTTCCATCTGTTTCATCTCATCTGAGTGCAATCTTCCTATGTGTTGGATTAAAAGATAAGTCAGCTGATGACCACATGATGTGATTTGTTAACAGATTCAGTTCTTATTTGTTATTAATCTCATCAGAACCCTAACATGAACTGCAAGAGTGAGCCAATTAATGCTTAAATTACTTTATTCCTAATATTGCAGCTCAAGCTTGTAAGAGTTTTACAAAAAAGATCAATATAACATAATGTTTTGCCTCAAGGATTTTGCCATCCAGTAAGAAAGGAAAATTTCTTACTGCTTTATTTTTTTAACTTTTATTGGAGTTGAGGGAGCCCAGAATCACTCCCAGTGTAAGTCCAGTGGTAAGGCATAGTGGTTTGGGGTTAAGGTCCTTCTGACACACAGTGTTGCTAGAGCTTGACAGTGCTCAGGGATCTACCATTGATGACCATTCAGTGGTACTTGAGGATTGTTTGTTCCGGAGGATTATATTCACAACCTTCATGTACTCTACCACTTGATCTCTGTCCCTTACCCTTAACTTATGGTAAGGGATGAAAATGGTCTCATTTTCAAGTGTGAAAAGACCAACTATGAATCATCAAGCACTGTAGTAAGTGCAGAAAAGCAAACTTGATCGCTTGATCACTTGACATCCCACTATTTGTCAATTTGCTTGAGCGGGCACCAGTAACGTTTCTATTTGTCCTTGTCAAATGCCACAATAGCCCAATGGCAAACACCAGAAGAAAAATTGACCCCCAAAAGAGATAACCAAGGAAGTAGATTTAAAAAGAAACCTTAAATGTATTTTTTCAAAAACTATAATGGGAACATTTCCTTTAAAAAAGGGCTTGAAAGTTATTACATCTCAAGATGGAACAGTTTGCAAGAAAAGAAGATAATAGAAGACTCTAGAGTTAACGAAGTTTGATGATGGAGCCTTATATGTTTTATAATTAATATTTTAAAAAGCTTATATTTGTTCTAGAGTTAATTCCAATTTTGTGAAATATTTACTGTTGGCACATATATTGCCCTTATTTCAGTTTCTGTGTAAACTCTTTCCTAAACCCAGGTTCATTGGCTGAGTTCTAGTGTTAGCACAGTACTTTCTTTGGAAGATACCTTGCTTCCCTTTAAACTGGATTTGTGTGAGTGAGTTTGTGTTTGTGTGTGTATGTCTGCGTCTGTGTGAGCATATGTACATACCCAGTCCATTGGTTCTATTTTTCTCTATTTCAGACACTTGTTTCTTTAGCTATACACGCACCACGGCATTTAGGTAGGATCAAATGATTGTAAAGTTTTAAGAACCTTCAAGTAACTTGATTTCACAAATGAAACAACTAAGACATACACATGTTTCTGAAAGCCAAACAGTTATATATGATGTACGGTCATTTTGTCCTAATAAGTTTTGAATCAAAATTATTCAAGGTCTAGAAACACAGAGTGCTGGAAGTCCCACACTTCAGTTACAGTGCTCAAGCATGCTTGGTTATAGTGCTCTTTGATGGCAGCACCCTGACATTCCACATTTTTCCTGTGGGGCCAGGTATCCTAGATGGCTGTGCGGCACTCCTGGCATGGCACTAAGACATATGGGAGTGATTTGGCGAAGTTGACCTTGTGATCTCACACTGAAGTACAGGCCTTCTGAACAACCCCTGTCCCCTAATTTGGCATTGAGTTTCTGCTTAAAACACTTTCGGTTTCTTATTTTCCCCTTTGACATTTAGGCTTTCTTTTTTAAGTTTTTTTTTGTAGTTTTATACATTATTTATATAATTCCCGATTTTTTTAAATATTACATTTGACTTTGTGGTCCCTCACCCTCTTCCTTTCAGACTCTGGATTATCCTGGTTAAACTGAACACATTGGGTCTCCAGCTATCATCTGTGACTTGTGAGTGACCTGTGATTTGTTGACTACATCATAATCACTCTGCTGAACTTCACCCTCATCATTTATCTGAACAGGCTGCAACCATTTCTAATTTAAGCAGCTTCAAATAACTTAATTTTTTTTTTCATTTGGGTCACACCCAGTAATGCTCATTGGTTACTCCTGGCCCTGCACTCAGGAATTACTCCTGGAGGTGCTCAGGGATGCAGAGGATTGAATGCAAGTAGATACCCTGCCTGCTGTACTCTGCCCCAAATAATCTGATCTTACTCCTTACTATACTTTCTTATCCCAACTTTCTAAGGCTCTTCACCTTGGATATAATTTCCATGGAGATGCCAAAGTTGGAAAGGTTTTTGTGTGTCTTTGAGTTGATCCTGCTTGGTCATTACAATCCCCTAGATTGAGCCTGTGTCTAAAAACTGGAGCATGATTGAATATCTTTTTAATCTCTCCCTGTGTATAGTAATACATTTGTGCTCAGAGTGGGGTAAATATATTCCTCTTTAGTCTGAGCCACATAATTTTGGTATCATAGTAGGTTTATTCACACTATTTCCTCCTCTTTCTTTAGAAACTTCTAGGCCTAGTTCCTTATTCTTCAAAATCCAACCAAAATATTAGATCTAACAGATCCACTTCTACCTTCTAGTGTTTTCAGT